>JAKTRH010000134.1:0-34820 GCA_030579575.1 Sporopachydermia lactativora
TTAATACTTTGTGTTTAACTTTAAGTCTGGACAGAAAATCTATATAAGGAGGGCTTATCCCCCGACTTCTGACTTCTGATTTCTTGTCTCATCTGTTTATATTTTATATATCTTTGTTTAGCAATCAATTAAGTTTCTATACTATTGGTTCGTCTGGCGGTTCATCTGCATCTGGTAGCTACACTATAACTATATAGTGAATAGCTCAAGTCTGAGACTCTAATAAAGTCAATCTGAATATTCTGTTTTCTCTATTGTAAGTTTTTACTTTTATTTTCCATTCTCAGCTTACGATTTATCTTAGGTTTCATTCCATAGAATTTATGATTTTTTTCTATTATTTCTAGTTCTTTTCCTTGGCACATGTTGAATTCATCTCAATTCATCTTAATTCATCTTGATTCATCTCCACTTTTATCTCATATCCTCTGGAAACACCAAACGATTTCTCCCCTCATTCGGCCCAGAACTAATTGTTGTTACTATATGGAAGATCTGATAGTTGATGATGTAGATAATACGATTATCAAACAGTTTCTAATATAAATTTTGGAAATGCTATGTTTATGCTATTTTTATAGTAAGCCTCTCGACAAAAGGTTGATTTATAAGGGATTACGGCACTTCATAGTGAAAAAAGATGAATTCTGTCTTCTACCTTTTGCTCATCCTTTCCCGTATTTGTATAGTTGAACGTTTATTCACTGGCAGTCTACAAATCTGTGAAATGAGTTTATAGTACTGGCTTTTCGCCTTTTTTTTTTTAATGGTTTCCCACCACTATTTTCTTCTATACTGCTGCTAAACGCTGCAAAGACTCTTTCCCTCTCCATTTCACTCTCCACTCTCCCCCACCTCTTCCTATCCTCTCTTTTCACTCTTCGCCATCAACTTCAGTAATGCGAGAATCATGCGGCTGATCGTCGTCGTGAACAAATCCAGCTTCCTTGCATAGAGAATAAAACAACCCATCCTTATTTTTCAGTAAATTAGCTGGACTGTCAAACTCGGCAACTTCTCCTTTGCTCAAAGCCAGAATCTTATCAGAATCCATAATAGTATTAAGCCGATGTGCAATAGTAAGAATAGTTCGATCTTTGAACTCCTTCCTAATAGTCTCTTGGAGTACTTTATCTGTTTCTACGTCAACTGCTGCTGTTGCCTCATCTAGTACTAATACTCGTGATTCAGCAAGCAGGGCCCGAGCTAAACACATTAATTGCCGTTGACCCACACTCAAATTAGAACCACCTTCTGATACTTTTGCGTCTAATCCGCCATCCATAGCTGCCACATGAGGCTCTAAATGGGCTAATTTCAATGCCCACCAAAGCTTCTCATCGCTATATTTCTTGAAAGGATCTAAATTGTCCCGAATAGAGCCTTCAAACACCTGAGAATCCTGCGGGATAATCGACAGTCGATGCCGAAGATCAGCTAATCCAATGAGCGAAGTGTTCACCCCGTCAATATCAATATGCCCACTGGCAGCCTCAATAATACGGAACAAAGCTAACGTCAAACTCGATTTCCCCGCTCCAGTACGTCCTACGATTCCAATTTTCTCCCGTGGCTTCACAGCTATCGAAATATCACGCAAAGCCAAGTCCAGCTCAGGCCGATAACGAGCAGAATAATGCTTGAACTCCACTGCACCGTTCTGTGGCCACTCCGGCGGCACTGGCCTGTCCGGAATATGCTCAGGAGCCTCAGAGGGCAAACCAGAGTACTCTAGAATACGCTCAACGGACACAATATTGGTTTCTACTTCTACAGTCATACGGACAATCCAGTTCAGCGACTGCGTAATGGACAGCGCATACGACAACGACAAACCAACGATACCTGCCGAGACGGGCCGCCACACCAGCGAAGCTACGGCCATCCCTGCTGCGGCGAAAATGATCACCGAGCCAATAAACTCCAGTCTGACGGCCAGCCATCTGTTGGCGTTGATACTGGGATGATACGCTTTCAGGTTTTCATCGACTTTATGCTCGTTCAACCTGTTGAATCGCTGCTGCTGTCTGTAAGCTCTAATAGTTGTCACTCCTGTGAGTGTTTCCTGGAAATGTGCAAAAATGGGACTTCGCGTTACGGAGTCCAGACGTTTCAGTTCTCGGGAAGTACGGAGGTAGTACTTCTGGTAGTGCAGATACAGAGCAGCCAGCGGGATAATAACAAACAGAACCTGCCAAGTAGATACGCACACTACTACGATAGTGAATAGCACTTTCGCGGTGTTGGAGAAGAACTGAGAGAAAGTACGAGCCAGCACTTCGTCCACTTTATAGATATCGTTCGAGAATCGGTTCAAAATACGTCCTAAAGGTGTGGTTTCAAAGAATATCATAGGAGCTCGCAGTACTGAAACTACCATTCCATGGTGCAGCACGCGAGATCCAGCAATAGAGCAGTAAATCCACAGCACAGCTGTCTGAACTAAAGTCATAAAACTGGCCCCGACACCCAAAGCAAAGTAAACACCGAGGTAGAACCCGATATGGGGATTACCGCCTTCCCGTGAGTTCACTTCCGACCAGTGTTTCAGCCATACGTTGCTCAGCACCGAGACTGCCACTGATAGAAGGATAAAACATAGGAAAACGGCAACGGCATACGGATTACAGGATTTAGCGTACTCTCTATACACGTGCCACTTCACTTTCCCCTGTTCGGAATGCTCTTTCCGTGCGTCAGCAGCGGCAGCGGCATCGGCCCGCATCTTAGCTGGAGAAAACGAAGCAGTAGACGCCCGGCGTAAACTCTGACCCGTGACAATCTTCTGTAAAGATTCCGTATCCGGGATAGACTCAGTTTCTACTAGTAAATCTACAGGTTCTTCTTCGCATTCTACTGATCCGGTATCTGATAACACTTCAGGAGTTGTTTCAACGGTCTTAGCTGGGGTGTGAACTTGCTGCGCCTCTAATTGATTCACCGAGGGTTCCGCTACGGCCTGTTTAGGTCGTTTTTTACCAAACTCCTTTACCAGGGCAGCAATAGGACCACCAGCAGCCACAACAGCAGAGTAGGATCCTTCTTCTACGATTCGTCCGTCCGCCAGCATAGTCACGCGATCTGCTTGAGCCAGAACAGAGATGGAATTAGTGGACAAAACTCTCGTCTTGTGGCGCAGCAAACCATGCGGTCCCAAAACCTGATCAATGAGATGCCGGCCCACATGCTCGTCTACAGCGGACAAAGGATCGTCCAGGAGGTAAACGTCGGCACGGGCATACACGGCTCGGGCCAAAGACAGCCGAGCTTTCTGGCCACCGGACAGCGAGATTCCCTTTTCTCCGACTTCCGTCATATCTCCGTCGGCAAGCATTTCTAAATCTTCTACGAGGGCGCAAGCTTCCAGAGTTCTACGGTAGAAAACAGCGTCGTATTTCGACCCGAAAAGAATATTATCTCTTACAGTGCCGTTCATAATCCACGGAACTTGCGCCACATAAGCTACGGATCCATGTACTACGACTGAGCCATCAACTCGATGTAAATCTCCGAGCAGAGCTTGCATGAAAGCAGATTTCCCGGCTCCCACTTTACCAATAATGCAAGACAATTCTCCCTTACGAGCAGTGTAATTCACATGAGTGAGCGCCGTACGGTACTCATCCTCGTCGCGGGACCACACAAAAGTAGCATCTCGGATACTTACAGCTTCTTCACCCATACGGGTAGTTTTAGCTAACCGAACTACGGCATCCGGCTGCAGCTCACCTGCAGTGAGGAAACTTTCTAACCGGTTTATAGCTACGCTTGCTTCTACTAAGGCTGCAATAACCATTGGGATAACAGCTAGTGGGAACGACAAAAGATTGAAAAGAGCTAAAGCTGGGAAAACAATCTCTGTAGTGAGTGGTCGGTCTTGTGTCAATACAAACACGGCAAAAGTACAGCAGGAGACTAAGAAAGGAGCGCAATTCCAGGTAAAATTAGACAAAGCCGAGAACAGACCAATTCGGCGGAGATTTTTCAGTTCCTGGTCATTCCGTACGTATTCCAGCCGCTCTCTGAAAGGATCTTCCCATCCGTAGAGCTTTAGAGATTTGATATTAGTAAGAATCTCAGAGATCAGCCGTGATCGAGAGTCTTTGTACGTCATTTGAGTCTTCTGCAGCGATCTCTGAGTACGAGCAATTACAGCATTAAGCGGAATCATTACTACCATTACTACTACACCGGCCCACATAGCAGGACCAAGCAAATTGTGCAATGATACCAAGCACAAAATGATTTGGAACGGACCAGACCACAAAATTTGCCCATATTGACATAAATCTTGTAATCTTTGCGTATCTACGGCCATCAAATTCACAATATCACCAGAAGTTTTCTTCCCGCGATCCTCATTCGACAAAACCAGTGATTTACGGTATATAACGGCCGTCAACCCAGCTTTTAAATTCATACCTGTATCAAAAGCCTGCTGAAAGTACTGATGCAATGCAGCTGTCTGTACAACGGATACTAAAAACATCGAGCACGCAATTAGAGCCCCCGGTACTAATGAAGCCGAGCCAGGATCCCGCAACGGGTATGCGGCAACAAACGCTATAAGCATACGAAGCAATTGTGGCTGTACGAAAGCCAACACGTCCTGAATGGCTTTAAACATTGCGCCTTGAATGAAAGGCGCGCCGTATGACCGCAAAAGTGTTTTAGTCAAGCTAGGAGCCTTGCCAGATCTGAGTTGATCTTGCCATTTCTTAGAGAACCCCGCAGCTGAGTCGTTTGAGTTCAAACCCTTAGGCAATTCGGGCAAATCCGAGTCCGTTAAGTACGTCTCATACCCGCGTTTCATCAGTGGAGACATCCAACTGAAAGTTAAACGAGAAAATACATCAGCATAGTCTCTGGGGTTTTTCACTTTAGCATCGTCATACAAATCTTCATCATCTGACACATCGGAAGCATCGCCGGAACTGAGCGGAGCGTAGCGCCGAGTTTCTAAATGTGAGGACTTCGGGATGAGCCATTCAAGTACGAAAACGATTAAAGCGTTTGTAGCTAGAAAGATTGATACAATTACGGAACTTTTTTCTACGCCGCCGTTATGGAATCCGCCAGCTGATTGAGCAACTGCGGCACGAGCAGAAAGAATAATTGTGGATCCAAGCCAATAGAAAAGCAATACACCATTTGGGATAATGGAACGGAAGTGCTCAGTGTAGTGGAGTAAACTAGCTGGGATTAAAGACAGTGCAGAAACGGTAAGGGCCCAAAATCTGATATCAGAAACAAAATAAGTGTGTGAAACGGCATACAAAACCGCTGAAGCAATGAATAACAATGCTTGAGCACCTACTAATACGAGTTTAAGCCCAAAATCCCACGTAGGGCGAGTGCCTAATGGACGGCGATGGCGGAGTACTACAGTTTGATATATAGAAAGAATGGCCAGCAGCACTGCCGCGGCTAAAATGATACCGTCAAGGAAACACGGAGAAACCCGATCATTTGAGGTCAGCGGCCCCCAACCTTGCGGATCGTGGCAGAGATTACACAGAGCATCTTTAAAGCCATAAGCAGGATCAGATGGCAAACTTGGGGGACTTTCAAGGGCCAGGCTAGGCACCTGATCTTCAGGTCCTTCCGGTAGATTGAACACAGTTTCCATTACAATTGAGCTGTGATGCAATGTCAATGGCGGTTATCGGAAGCAGTTGCAATCACAGGCTCTGGCGGTTATCCGAAGCAGTTGCAATCACAGGCTCTTGCTTGATTATTTGAGCCAGAGATTAAACATCAACGACGGATTGACTATACGGAAAGACAGGCCAATTGAGTTCCGAAGGGTGAGTCCGAAGGATGATTCCGTTTACAACCAACAATCTCGGATAATCTCGGAAGAATATTCACTTTTGTAACAGTTTCGGTGGCGAGTAAGTTTCACAAATATATATATTCCCGTCTCGGTACCGAAATTAGTAATTTCATCGCCACAGTTATCGGGTTCCTTTTTTATACCGCGCGGTTAATGCGATGACGGAAGAGGTAAGTTGAGGCGCATGTGATTACGTGATCAGCAAAAGGAATTGCTCAGCTTACTCACTTATAGATGGGAAATTTTTGTATGGGAAGGAAGATGAGGAGCTGTAAATTGTGCTGGGATAGTTAGAAAGAGATTAAAGGTTAGCAGGAACTGCGATTTGGTACTACGGGGGATGCCGGTATGTTCTGTTGTTGATAGTGCTGGGTTGTCTGTTATTGATTATGTATCACGTAATCTGTAACTTAAATGGGAATTCGCTGTTGATAACCGATTAGGGGTTACTGGGGGGCGGTTCGCGAGACTGGCATGGGATGAGACGCAGTGTGGCCCGAACTTCGGAATTGCCGATTCCGATTCCGATTCCGCATTACACCGATTGACGGAACTACGGAAAGAAAAGCAAAGACAGTTCAAAGGTCAATTAACCATTCGATTCGTATATTTCGTACATCCTTCCATATCTTAAATACTAGACAAATCACGCTTTTTCATATCCACAACTAATCCCGACTGCTGGACAAACCAGGAATTGTGCGTCTTCCATTCTCCGTCATAGTGCATATCGTAGTTCAACAGCAGCGTCGGCACTATCTTTGCCATCTCAACTAACGAAATGTTCTTCCCAATACACGTACGAGTGCCAGCACCGAAATTGAACATAGACTTCTCCATCTTCTTCAACTCTTCCGGTGAAGAATCAATCCATCTCTCAGGAACAAATTCATCAGATTTATAGAAAACAGAGTCATCATGATGTAAAACCCACGAATTGATCCCCACGACGGTACCTTCGGGAATGTGTACTCCTTTGTAATCTAATCCTCCTGCTGGCACATGTCTTTCCAGCATATAACCTACTGAGGGGAAAATACGGGTACCCTCTTTAATGCACGCTGATACGTAAGGCAAGTGAGTGTGAGTTTCCTTATATTGAACAGAAGGAGAAAGCAGCCCAGCTTTGTAAGCTGCGTCGATCTCTGCCCTCGCTTTTGCCATTTTGTCAGGATTCTTAAACAGATAGTAGAAAATAGCCCTCAAGGCAATAGCTGTTGTGTCAGAACCAGCGAAAACGTTTGTAGAAAGATGAACAATGATATCCCTAGTAGACATCTTATTAGGATCAGAAGATTTCACACTGGACCATCGAGAAAGGAAATCTTTTTCCTCGTACTTCTTTGCATCCAATTCTCCGTCTCGTTCAATCTTTGTTCTGGAATTGATAGCCTTCAAAGTGAATACTAATACCTGATTCCAGGATTCCATACTTGGGAATAGAATTGGGAACAGCGGATTCCCCAGTAGAATTTTGTGGAATTCAGGAATCTGACCGATAGTAGCAGCGTAAGTCAGAATACCTCTAATAGCTTCCGTCATGTTATCTACGTCACCTCCTTTTTCCAGGAATCCTAACTTCTGAGCAAAAGAAACTTCTCCTACAACGTCAAATGCGTAGTATTGCAGCCATTCTCCCAGATCGATTCCATTTCCTCCTTTAGCGCAGAGTTCGTCAAGTCTTTTGATAAACAGCATAGAGCACGTGTCGATTTTTTCTTCTAGTTCAAGAATAGAGGAAAGTGCGTAGGAATTGCCGAAAAATCTCATTTGTGCTTTGTGATAATCCTCATTCCGTTCCGAGAATAAATTCATTTGTGGTTTCTTATTCCAAGAAATACATTGAAGAGGGTAGAATGCCGTCTTTGTATATCCGCGTTTCAATCCGTAGATTACCGGGATCATAGCCGGGTCCCCGATTGACACGTGCTTAGGACCGATCCGAACTAGCGGGCCGAGCTGACGGTGCAATTCAATGATATGCACGTGATGTTGGCCTTGATATGCTTCTTTGAACCTCCATAATCTAGTGAATTTAGCCAATTTAGGCCCCGGAATGCGCCACAGTCCATTTCGGAAGTAATTGTGAACTAAATGAAGCACAACTAACGTAGTCAAGGCGAGTATCCAGTGCTGCG
This sequence comes from Sporopachydermia lactativora, assembly GCA_030579575.1. Lineage (NCBI taxonomy): Eukaryota > Fungi > Ascomycota > Sporopachydermiomycetes > Sporopachydermiales > Sporopachydermiaceae > Sporopachydermia > Sporopachydermia lactativora. Next base: position 7,975 of record JAKTRH010000134.1, read on the forward strand.
CCACCAGGGACAATAAATTTCGGAAATTCAACTGCTTGAGATTGAAATTACTCACGGCAGACGAAGAGAACTCCGTCCCAATTCCGGGAACTCGGAATTGCACACCCGAAGTCGACATGTGAACGACGCTTATCGAAATTTTGACACTTCTCACTCTTTTGCAATCACGTAATCAGAAATAGATGAAAGCTCGGATCAGTTTCGGCTTCGCAAGTTGATTGACGTTGCTTTTTTTCTCTCAGTTATTGTTGTTTGGATAGATCAACAGTAAATATCTGGTGATTTTGTTTCCTGAGTTGATTCTCAGCCTGTAAACAACTTTCCACGCTCACATGCCTCATCTTCTATCATGAGCGAATCCTCTCCCACTTATACCTGCGTGCTCATCAACTTGAGATGCACTGCTACAGGCTTTTCAGCCCCATTTCCTTCCGTCTTCTCCTGCATCCGATGCCTCTGCATGGAATTCATCGGAAAAGGTTAATCCAATCCTCTCGGTAAACCCATTTAATCTAATTACTACTTGCACATATCCGACAAACGCACGCACCAAATAAGCTGCCTGCCAAGTTCCTCAATTATCCACAGCAAATCTGACCTATTTGCTTGCCATTTTCCAACCCTTGTTGTCCACATTTTACACCTATGGGCCGTCCCAAGACGGAGACCTTTCGGCCCACCGTCCAAAAGTGCCATTAGTCGCATACAACGCATGGAACCTATGCAGTAAACTGCGCACCCCACATACAGTAGACATCAGTGATGACATTCAAAATGGGTCATTGGCTGCAGAGTTTCTGCCCTTTAATTGATTGTCCGGCAACCCAGTTCCATGCATGGAGATAAAGTTTGGCTTCCCCACATTTTTATTAAACCGTAATTCCAAATCCGGGAACTGGAAAAAGAGACATCGAACTTTATCCGGAACTTAAAAATTAAATCTCCCCTTAACATCGGCAATCTACCGGATCTTTCGGCACGGAGTCCAATCACCGGTCTAAGATCTCGGAATCTTATTGCCGTTATGAAAAGTAGTTTCCCGAAGTTTTAAATGCAAAACAATGTATGCTAAGACCCGATAAGCTACACAAATACCAATTAGACCTCCAAGCATCCTAGCAACAGAAACTTTTAGCCCATACAGCTGCAATACTTCTTTCCCAGTAATAGCTTCACATCCGCCGTCGGCTAATTCCTCGGCAGTGCACGTAAAAGTCCGCTTATCCATCGCTAAATTGAACAACGGTACAAGCGCATACCATACAGGAGATATCCAATTAATGCCTCTCAGCACAGCATCCATTTGCAATGACAGCAATCCACCCATAAACGTACCTATAGATAAGCAGACTGACACCACATTCACAGCAAAACCTGTATGACTTAGTAGAGTATTGAATATAATTCCTAGTGATTCACCACAGTTCGTTATTGCAAATGCAGCGTAGGCAATACTGAAAAACATAGCAGCATCTCTCCTTAAACCCACTGCAAATGATAGAAAAGCCGAGAATCCCAAAGCAGAAAATACTTCAAAGGGAAGCTCTAAAGTAGCATACGATAGGAAAAACGGTAAAATCCCGTAGCAACCGTCCCGATACTCCTGGTAAAATCCGTCGCGTTCTGCCGGGTAAACAGCAAAATTATTTAACATTCCACAGAAATACAATGCCGAAACTTGCTGTGTAGCTCCCATAGCGTCGAAAATACCACTTTGATTGCTCTTTAACGGCGCATAAAACAGCGCAAGCACAATTCCCATTCCGATGACTTGCATCAGTCGCGCCACAATGATTTCTGGTGATCGGGTAAACGTCAGAGCCTGGCGGCGTACAATTGTGGCGTAAGCTGTCCTTGCCGGTGCGGCTCGGCGCGCCAGTGTTCCAAAAAGCCGGGCAATTTCCTCAGCTGTCGCGGGGGAAGCGGCAGAAGCAGGGGAATCACTGCTATTAAGAGGAACTTCCGGTATGGATGAGCCGCAGGATTCCGGAAACGCCTTCTCTAGTTGCACTTTTTCATCCTCTCCGCATTCTCCGCTGGATTCTTCCTTTCCTAAACTACCGGAGTTTCCAATTTTGCCCCTTTCCTCTGCAGATTCCCGGCTATTCCCGTTTTCCGTTCTCCTGTATCTTCCCTGCGATTTGTATGTCTCATTCACAGGGTTACCACCATCACAACTCCAGCCACATTTCTCCCGCCCCCGCTGCGCCACAATCCACGCCACTCTCTCCCGGCTTTCCCGCTCTCGTCGGGCAGAACGCAGATCGTAGGATACCAAATCCAGGTAGAAATCCGCCGGATTCGTCAAAGGAGGACACCGGAATCCCAAAGCAGCAAAATGATCAGCCAGCTCACCAGGAGAACCGGAAAACACACTTTGGCCTCCAGGGCTCAGCAACAGCACGTGCCCGAACCTCCGAAAGACATCCGACCTCGGCTGATGCACTGTAAATACAACAGTGCGGCCTTCCGCTGCTAAACTGTTCAGAAGTTCTAAAATAGAAGCTGCTGTAAACGCGTCCAGCCCGCTGGTCGGTTCGTCAAGAAACAACACTTTCGGGTCACTCAGAAGCTGCACGGCGATACTCAGACGGCGTTTCTCGCCACCAGAAAGACCCTTGGAGAATTCGCTGCCCACTAATGTGTGTTGGCAGGGCGCCAAGCCGAGCTGCGCCACCAGGGAGTCAACTCGGGCCGCTCTTTGTGCGCTGGTCCATTGTGGCGCAGCAAGGCGCAGTTTGGCGGCGTAATGTAGAAGTTCTCGTACTGTGAGCAGCGGATTGAGGGCGTCATCGTCCTGCGCCACATATGAACACACAGCAGCGGCAGCGGAAGGGGAAATAACCCAGCCACCGAGGCGCAGCTCAGTTGCCGAATCGGGTATATACTGCGCCGCCAATGTTGACTTTGTCCTCCCACAAAGGAAGTTCATAAGCGTCGATTTGCCCGATCCGGAAGGTCCCATAATAGCGTTTAGTGTACCGGGGCGGAAATGGGCCGAAACATCGCGGAGGATTTGTTTGTGTTTATAGAGGTTGAAAGTGGGGGAGAAATGTGGCGCAAGGTATCTCACTGACAGGCTTAGGTGGCTCAGCTCAATCGTGGGGGCGGGGGCGGGGGTGGCGGAAGAGAGATCGGAAGGCGGAATCGGCTCAGCCACATTGTCAGCCACAGTGTTTGCCAGGAATTCATCTTCTACTGCTGGAACTCCGAGCTTTCTTCCGTTGCCATGAGACTTTGGAGAAATCCTCGGCTCTTGGACGGGAGGGGTTTCGGCTTCCATGTCGGATCTCCTCTCGGTTTTTGTACTCTCCAAGCTCGGATGATCCGAATTATTCACCTGTCCTTCCGCTTTAAATTCTAATATCTCTATTTTTTGTCCCTTTTCAGCCTCCGACTCTTCCAAGCCAGAACTTCCGAGTTTTTCGGCATCAGCTTGCTTTTCGCCAGCTCCAATCATCATATCCGAAACCTTCTCAGTTTTGCTACCAGTTTCTAAGCCGAAATCCCCGGCAAAACACCCGCTACTCTCGAAATTCTCGCTATTTCCTTCATCCTGACTGCCCAACCCCATCCCCACCTTCTCAACTATTTCTTCCAAGTTCTCCACACTCTCCAAACTCCAACTGTCATTATCCTCGGCTTTCGGCCCGACTTGCCGAGCCACACCAACAGCCACCTTCCGCCAAGCAAGCAGAACCACAGCCAATAAATACACAATAGCCAGCAAAGCCACAAGCGCCCCTATAGGCACAGCCAGCCATCCAGGCCGAGCCCCCATACTTAGCAGAAACGCTTCGCCACTGGAAGCACCGGAAAACCCGTCAAACTGATTGGCCAGCAAAGCCCCCAATCCATAGTATGTGTAGCAAAGCCACCGGCACCATCGGACGTACACTGGCATGTTAAACGGCACCACAAAAAACCCAGAAGCCATAGAGATGAGTGTGGCGTAAAGATTGCCGACAAGAGCAGCTGTGGCAAATTCTTGGCTTATAGCCACACATAGCAACGCCACAGCTAGCGAAGCTTCCAAACACAGAATCTGTACTGCGTAAAATATGAAAAACTGCCGAGCCGAGGCTTCCAATCCAAGCATAAAGTACGCCACAATGGAAAATAACACACTCATTCCGATATCTTCCGAAATAAACCGAGCTAAACGCCTACCAAATACAAAAGCTACAACTCCTACGTCTCCTTCCGCTCTTTCCCGATCAAAAACCCGAATATCGGTAGATGTAAGCCGGAATATCTCCAATAACATAATCAAATACGGGAAAAGAGTAACAGATATATACAAAGCGCCTGCTATTGTGCGCATTCCAGCCGCGTCAGGCCCCGGACGGAAAAACACCCATCCCGCGGCCAAGGCAAGGAAAATCGCCTGCAGGACAACGCCGAGCAAGCCGAGAGGATCCCGACGGGACACCAGTAAAGTGCGGGCCGTGATAGTGCGGAGTTGCGTGATAAATTCCGTCCCACGGCGCCGCCGGGCCCTCGGAGGAGGCAACGGAGTAACTACGGTATCCGATTGTGGCGTTATTGGCTTATTTTGTGATACTTCCGCCCAATGCGCCACCAGCTGCGCCACACGGCGGCCAGAAGCAATAAAAGCGGCCCGAGATCGGAAATCTATTGCAGATATCTCAATATAGAAATCAGCTGGGTTAAACAACGGTGGCACCCGGAACCCTAATCCGGAGAAATAGTCTAAAGCGGAAGCCGCAGAACCAGCATAAACACAGCATCCTCGGGTTAAAATACATACAGAATCAAATAAAGCTAAAATATCAGAACGCGGTTGATGAATACTAAGAACAATAGTTCGGCCTTGCCGAGAAAGCTTCCGAAGAGTCTCCACAAGCAGCAAAGCGGCAGCCGCGTCCAACCCAGTCGTCGGCTCGTCCAAAAACAGCAATGCCGGATCAGCCACAAGTTGAACGCCGATACTCAGCCGACGTTTTTCCCCTCCAGACAAACCCCGATGCTCGGAATCCCCCACCAAAGTATCGGCACAATCGCTGAGGCCGAGCTCACGGAGAACAGCGTTAGCGGCTTCGGCGGCAACGGAGGCTCGGCAATTTAGCTTTAATTGTGCCGCAAATTGCAGCGTTTCGCGGCACGTTAACTGCGGGAGAAGAATATCCTGCTGTACGACGTATGCATGGCTGATGCGGGCCAACGCAGCTCGGTGTGGATACCCGTTGAAGTTCACAGTGCCGGAAACGGCCAGAGATGAGTTTGAGGATGTGCGGCCGGCCACGTGATTCAGCAGAGTCGTTTTGCCCGAACCGGAGCCTCCGATGATAGCCATAATAGATCCAGAGGGTACAGAAAGAGATATGTGGTGCAAAAGGGTCTTCTCTGAGCCATTAGAGCCGCGGGACGTTTGTGGACCTGCGGCGGGGGTTTCGGGATCCGCCGGAGGTTTCCGGGATCCGAGTTTCAGCCAATTGAACTTCGGAGCGGGTCGGAAGCGGATAGTGAGATCCGAGACTTCGATATTGACTCTTTCCTGTGGCGACAAGCAGCCTGCCGGACCTGCTGTGGACTCAGGGAGCACAAAATCATCAGAAGAGGCAGTTGAGCCGTTATCGGGGTCAGCGCGGCCCGCGGCACGCTGTTCCGGTTCCGACATTGCGGAGTAGGGTGTCGGGTCGGAAGCCAACCCTGAAGTTCGGGGAAGTATTGTGTGCAGCAATACTTAGAGCTTTAAACCCGACTGATACTGAGTAGATTCTGAAACAGTGTATTCGGGCTTATTCGGATCCGAAATTTGGGTGACGGCTCGGGCCGAATTTCGGATCGGCAGGCACAAATACGGGTGACAAGGGGAGACGCGATGTCCAATGTCGGGTAAGTTGAAATTTCCATATTGAGACTCGTCTGAACATCGGGTCTCACTATGCAGGTACCGAGATGCCGTGGCAGAACGAGGTAAACGGCGGGAGGGGTTGGCGAAGCGGCTGATTCTGTCCCTTGCATGAATTAGTAAGCGGCAATGATCAACGTAGCTGTTAACAGGTGTGTTTAGAATCTTTGTTTCAATCGCTTTGTCCGCTCACCGACGTGTAGGACCCCGTAAAGCACAAACTGTTCAGGTGTCTGCCTTAGTGAGCCGAATTCACCGACGAGCAGCTCATTTATTAAATACGCAGCCATTTGTATAAAATATAATCGTGGATAACAGATTATTAATTGAAAATATTGCCTGTAATTGACCCCTTCACTCTCAATTCCCCTTATCTCTCTTCTTCAGCCTCATTTCATCTCTATTCCCAATATTACGTAATCACAGATCCTATTTTCACATGATAACGGAATGTATTTATTTGTGGAGAATCATGCAGAAATACCGAGCGGTATAACCAAACGCCACAAACGGATGTTCCGAGCAAAGAGCCACAAAGTGCCGATACAACAAAATACTACCGCTTGAGTACCATTAATATATTCAACCGCATCAATTACAACTGAAGTCCACTCATCCTTGAATATTCTACTACTTCAACGAAACCAGGGCTATTATATCAAGCAACAAACTACAGCTATGAGTGTCAAGTCAATTGAAGAAACCGTTGATCTGAAAGGAACGGGATTTTTCACGAAACGCTGGACTGTCCCGGAGGGAAAGACCCGAAAGGCTAAAATTCTCTTCCAGCACGGGTTCAGTGAACACTGCAATTTCCATGGATACGACGAAGCATTCACAAGTCTCGCCACTGACGGGTATGAAGTTTTCATGTTTGATCAGCGCGGCGGCGGCCGTACGTCTACTGGGAAGGATATCGGCAACACAAATGACTTCTACGTGTTTGGGGATTTAGATTTCTTTGTGGAACGTGAGACTCAGGGATTTGACGGGAAATTGTTCCTTTGTGGTCATTCAATGGGCGGAGGGATAGTTTTAAACTACCCGCTCGTCGGTAACCACAAAGACAAGATTGCCGGAGTTGTCGCTTGTGCTCCGATGATCATTAATCACGTAAGTAAACCCCCGCATATGGTGGGAATGACACGTTCACTAATCTATTCTATGTCTATTCCTAATACTAACTAAACTATTCAGCCTTCTTCACTGCCTCACGCTGCTATCATCAAGATTGCCGAGTTTGCCGCTCGGTTATTCCCGAAAATGAAGTATACAGTAAATTTAGGAGACGAGAAACTCACACATGATGATAAACACCTGGATTTCATCAGAAAGGACGCCCTCAGTACCCTGCAATCAACTCTGGGAGCTCTCAATGACGCTATAAACCGCGGGAAACGACTGATGGACCCGAAATTCGTAGATGGCTACCCGGATATCCCCGTATTAGTGCAACATGGAGACGGAGATTTAGTAAATGACTATAAAGGGTCTGAAAAGTTCATTGAGATCCTGAAAGTGTCAGATAAGAAGCTTATAAACTACCCGGGAGCGTATCATTGCTGTAAGTTGACGATATACAAGGAGATGAAAGCGGGAGATGGATGATTAGGTAGTGGATATTGTAGATATTGTAAATATTGTAGATACTAACAATGATAGTGTGGATTGAGTCTGCAGAATATAGGGATCCTTTTTATAAGGATTTGGTTGAGTGGTTGGATGCTCACAGTGTAGCAAACTGAGGTAGTTGTGGACGTACAAACCCTGTAAACTTATATAGTGGTAGTCTGAATTGGTGTTTAATCGACTTTAAATGATATATGCGTGTTTAACACGTCTTGTAGTTTGTAAGAATGGGTAAATATTAGTATTAATATGAGTAATTCGTAGATTTCTCACTTCTATTTTCATCCATTTATGTCCAGCCTCAGTTTATATCTTTTTGCAGTGTGTTGTAATGTTATATACTGTAATGGTATGTTATATACTGTAATAATATGTTATATACTATAATGGTATGCGTTTTTCTTGTTCCGTTATCCCCAGGTATTTCTCTGATTATTGAATTTCTCTTTTCTCACTATCCCCGTTTCCATTCCACCGTATTCCACCCCCTTACATTTCTTCTCATACCTCCATCATTGACAGCTTCAGTGCCAGCTTGAAATCCTCATCCTCATCCTCATCTTCATTTTCATCTTCTTCCCCACTTTTTTCTGTATTTCCACCACTTCTGTCTTTTCCTTTATCTCTACTACCTGCTTCTTCACTCTTCCCGCTGTTCTTCTTGCCCTTCTCTTCCCTTTTCCAGCCAGAATTCCATTTCTGATTCTCCTTCTGCTTCCCCTGAGAATTCTTCTTTTTCGGCTTCTTCTCTACTATAAAATCTTCTAAACTCAGCTCAGAAGGCGGCGTGATAAGCCGATGATCGTGATATATAGGTGAATGCACTTTCTTACTATTACTTGCGCTTGACGGTATCGGCACAGGACTTAAAGTAGAACTACTGGCTCTTAGAGATTCCTGCTTAGAGAGTTCAATAGCTAGTTGCAGATCGGCATCTTCTTGGGAGAGATTTGCACCGTTTTCTCCAAGTTTACTGGTTTCTGAAGGTCCACCCGAGCTTTCAGACCCAATATTTGCAAATATTCCGGCATTTTCGGTATTTTCGGTATTTTCGGCACTTTCGGCACTTTCAGCCCCCAAAAGCTCCGATTCCCATACCTGTGCCGCTTCAGCCGCCTCGGCTTCTTTCCTTGACAGTTCCAACGCCAGCAACAGCTCCGCATCTTCGTCTTCACCCTGTTGCGGAACCCCGTCGCCTGTTTCTTCCGTGCCGCCATCTCCTCCGCTCGGCATTCTTCTGCCGCTTTCCCCGACCCGAGCCGCGCCACCGGCGCTTTCGCTGAACAACTCAGCAGCTTTGTGCGTTTCCTCACTCAGCTGTAAAGCGTATTCTAGCTTCTCTGCATCTGTCAGCTCATCTAAATGAATTCCATTATACTTATCAATCATATTCAGCAATGCCTCCTCTTTCTGTCTTTCTTCTTCCAAAATCTCTAAATCTGTCTTGATATTCTGCCTTTGAGCCTCCTTTTCTGCCGTACTATTCACTTCATGAACATAGCCGAGCTCCCGTCTATACTGGAAGTTGTTCTTCCATTTGGCCCCCTTCCCGTTAGCTGTTGAGAAGAATTGAAGTACATTCTGAGTAGATATCAGTCCTTGAGCTGTGCTAACTTCTTCGCTGTCCAGAAACAGACACGTCGAGCCGTCGTCGGAATTCCCATAGCCTAAATAGTTTTTAGAGAAAGCTTCGGTGGTAACTTTCACTTGTGTCCCGCTCAGCAGGTCGTAAGCGCATGAAGCGCCACCGTAGGCACTGCAAACTACGACTAGGGAGTTCATTTTAGCTTGCGCCACCGGGCAGTGACCGGCAAACGGGTTAGTGTGGCTGAATGAGGGTACAATTACTGTTTGTAATTCCAATTCTGATCGGAATACTGCGCCACTAGCTAAGCCGCTAGCTAAGCCACCTGCTGCGCCACTACTTCCGCTTTCCCCTTGCCGAATATTCCACACCAGCACAATCCCTGAAAGCATAACCATCACCCCCAGCACTCCGTTACGGCCGACCCCGCGGCGCCGGTCATAACTGTGAGTGCCCACAACGTCAATATCGGCCATTACAATCTCATCCGGCACCACAAACTTCATTTCCGCATAATGCCGAGCCGCTAACCGCGGCGGAATACTTATCCGCATCACATGCACCGTACCGTCAAAAGAGCACCGAACTACCGAATCCCGCGCATACAAAAGCACAAACCGCGCACCAAAATCTACATGCGGCGGCACGTGCCGCTGCCACTCTGGGCCATACTCGGCTCGGAATATCGTACGGAATTGTGGAGCGGAATCGTTGAAACTTGTCTGATAATCGTCACAAACGTGTATACTTCCGACAGAATCAACACAAACAATACAGCGGCGGAAATCACTATAAATAAACTCTGGTGGCGCAGGAACCTGCACGCGGAACACTAAAGACCGCGTTTTACAGTTCCAAGCATGCAGAAACCCGCGAGAATCACCAGAGAATGCATGGACGCGATCTGGTAAGCCACTATTAGGACAAATCAGGCAGGAGATAACTGTGGCGCCACTGTGGCTGTCGCGCATAAAGAAAAGTTCCGAATCCAGCGATGTGAATGGAGAAAATAGCAAACCGACGCGTCCATCGTGGAATCCAAGCAGTACACCATTGAAATGTGATAAATCGTATACTGAAAGAGCCCCCCAATGCATAGTGTTTACTTCTACGTCATATTTACGAACTCGGAGATGCAGTTTGTGGAAAACTCCTTGATCGGAAGCTGTGAAAGCAACGCCAGATCGGAAATTACAGCATAAATCTATAAGCATACCGGAACGAATTGTATACTGATGACGGATAGCTTTCCCTTTCCGCCACTGTCGGAGAGCGCTTTGACGGGCAAAAAGCTCTCGGCGCCACAATCGGCTTTTCGTTATCGGCGCAAAAGCGGGTTCCTGAACCGGCTGAGATGACGAAAATGAGTGAAACTGCCGAGCAAATGTATCTCTCCATACTTCATCATGACTGAGAATTGAATGCCACCGGCGGCACACCACGGCACACGATTCAAGATTGTAACCATCCAGAAAACTGAATACGTGTTTGAGGACTTCATCGGGTACGTCTTCGATTCCGAGAGGCTTTGCGCCAAGGCGTTGTTTGCCCGAAGCCCCCGAGACGGCCTCGGGAATCTGTGAGTCCAAGTCAGACATGTTCCCTCTTTCAGCCAGCTTTAAGCAGAGAATAAGAGCCGTTCCGCAGTCTCGGAATATCAAGGTATACGGCTTATAACGGGAGAAATCTGCGGGTAGCGGGAATTCCGTTATCGGGAGGCGCAAAAACGGTATTTATTCCAGAGTTCCGCTTTTTCGCCCGCGATGAGTAATGCCGTGATGAGACGTGATGTCCTCGGTGTCTCTAAACAGGGGTGTAGTGAGACGCAAAGTTTGGGATGTCACTGAAGTGAGACGCAAAGTGCTACTAAATGACCTACAAGTGCAGATAAGTGTACGAAATTATCAACAAAATACGGACAAAAACTTGTATTAATCTCTAAATCAAAATCTATCCCTGGTGCCCCAAAACTCACCCAAGCCTCTGATCGCCAAACAGCAGTCTCAGAAGATAAACACCTGATCCGCAGACTGAGAAGGCGGTTTAGCCTTCGGGAACCCCAATTCGGCCACAGCCTCAGCCACAGCTGTCTTCATAGCAGGCGGACCGCATATAAGGATCTTCGAGGACGGCTCGGCAGCAGGCATGTACTTAGCAAGCATTTCCTTCGTCACGCGTCCTACTTCTCCCTCCCATGAATCAGATTTCAAAGGTTTATCAACGGTATATACAACGGAGAAGCGATTGGGGAATTTCTCCTGCAATTCGTCCAATTCGTCTTTCAGCAGAATATCCTCTTCAGTCTTATTAGCATACAATAGTTTAATCTCACTCTTATCTTCTGAATCAATCAGTAAAAGGAACTTCAATACTTGTAACATCGGAGTGATACCTGAACCTCCAGCCACCATGCCCACGTGAGCCGCCATATTGCTCGTATAAGCCATGCGGCCTACTGGGCCTTTAAATTCAACTTCCTGACCCGGTTGGAGTCCGTAAAAGTACTTTGACACGACCCCAGTTTCAAAATAAGTCTTGACAAGTATATCAAAATGGCCTCTCTCAAAAGGTGACAAAGGAGTGTAGTATCTGATGTATTCTTTGCCATCGATAGTCACGCGACACGCCACATGGTGTCCCACAGGAATGGAAAACACGTCGTTTGCAGATTCGAGGTCAAATCTGTAGATACAGGTATCATGGCTGATAGGAACTTTCTCGGTGAGCATGAATTTCGTGAACTTTTCAGGATTCAGACGAACTTTAAAGTAGCTGTAGTGAACAGTTTTCACTACCACAAGTGAGAAGAAAAACAAAGCACCGTAGATAGTCCATTCTCGTTTCAGTATGAATACTCCGAGGACGAACAGCAGGAACGGGATGTAAATTGAGTCCCGCGTCTTCTTATTGTAAGCTAGGAGTTCCCACATTTTTGCCGCAGGAGAATTCTTGTAGGAGATGTTGATTAGAGGTCGTTATTGTGGGATATAGCGTTTTCACGGGCAATTCAGCCACCGAGGAAGCGGAAGGGCGGAAGACCGGGCGGAATGGAATATTCGTAGTTCGGGGAATTGAATAATTTGTGATTAAAATTACGTGATCATTAATTTTATTATCTGGGGATCTGAAATGGGACAGTACGGCTGGGCCTGCCCTATTATGGGACAGCGGGCCGATGACCACGACGGAGTTCCCGACGGCCCGGGCAAGGAAAGGAGGTCGTTTACAAGGAAAACACATAACGTATACACTGTAGTAAAATTACTAATTCGAATTTCAGTTTCAGTATGTGTATTTGCGTCATATGACGTCTACTACTATCCACCTATCGCAAGCATAACCGTTGGAAGCTCTGGCAATTTATTCACCTTATCTTTCTATTATTCCCACTTTTCTTCTCTCAATCGACAATCCCATTCCGCACAGCCCACTCCTTCCCGCTGAGCAGAACATCATTAGGATCGTATTTAGCTCTCAATTGCTTGAAACTGTCAAGATCTTCTTCATACCAATCTTCCATAAACGGTTTCAGCCCTTTCATATCGTAGTCCTTCGCCGAAGTGGCCGTTTTGCTCACAGCTTCCTCCTTCGGCAGAGCTCCGATGAAATTCTTCGCCCAATGCGGCTTTCCTCCATTCTCTGCCATGATACCTTCAAAGGTTTCAAACCATTTACCAATCTTACAGTTAGTACCAAACGGTCTATACATCGTAGCATTGATCACCAGTGTCAAATTAGCATTAGTAACAGAGTTCCAATCATCAGTTCCAGGTAGCATAGGTGTATAGTCCAGCAACGGCTTTAAATTATTACCAAACACTGCACCACGAGAAAGGCTGTTCCGGCCTTCTAAACTCGGCTCTTTGGCAACATCGTCGGTGCTTGTATTGCAGCATCGCACTTCAATAGGCGCGTGGACAAAGAAATCGCCGGTACGAGCTGCATCAAAGATCTCCGCTTCTAAATCTCTCAAAATCTCCGTCCCGTCTTCTAATGGACAAGCCCATTCGTTTACAAACTGAGAGAATAAGCAGTCCATATTAAACCCTTCAACAGACTCCTGGACAGCAACGTCATCGGACTTCCCGTAGGTCTCAGTCATCCCGTACTGCCGAGAGAATACAAATTTCTCAATACTAGGAGTCAGACGAGGATACAAATGCACAGCAAGAAACAGCAGAGACTCGTAGAACAGCCGGCCCAGCCAGGTTCCGTACCAGGAAGTCCGAGCCGCAGTTATAGGCTTTGTAGTCTTATTAGCCCTCCATAGTACGCAACGGCGAGCGTATGGGAACCACCAAATACGAATAAATTCACTAGAAGTCCACACAGTGTCCCAAATATCTAAAAGCCTATCAAATGCTACGATTTCCTGTTTGGATTCCAACTGGAATCTCGGAACAGTTCTCACTGTCACATGCACAATGATACCTAATTTACCCAGAGACAGTAACAAACCTCGGAAATATTCGGCATTCTTGTACTGCGAGCACGTGACAAGCTCGCCCTCCCCAGTAACAGCTGTAATCTCTACTACCTGCTGCGAAACGAGCCCGTGATACGCACTGGACCCGTGGGTACCAGTTGAGATAATCCCAGCTATAGACTGATCACTAATCGACCCGAGACTCTGCAACGCCAAACCCTGAGTCTTCAAATACTCGTTCAGGTGGAATATACGAATCCCGCCTTCCACTTTCACATCCGTGTACAGCCCAGAACCTGAAGGTTCAGGTATCGTCCCGAGTACTTTATTGAACCTGTCAAGATTCACGAGCCAGTCACGCGTCATAGTCAAGTCCGAGGGAGAATGGCCAGAACCAACGACCATAACAGTGCGGCGCTGCGCATGAGCGGCACGCACAATCTCCTGAATATCCTCTACAGTGCTCGGCTGTAGGTATAAAGCCGGATAGCAGAAATAGGTACCAGCCCAGGTTCGGTGGAACGGCTTAATGGCTACCATATGGGCCAGGGATGCGGGGAACGCTCCGGCCATTTTGGGGCGAGTTGCGCGGGGTAAATCCAAGAGCAGAGATGTGGGGGTTTGTGTGCCGGAGCAGTTAGCTGTTAAGCGGCTTTGTCGGGCAGTTGTGGACTGCTTGATTCTCTCTGATCGGTTATTTGGATTATTCGGCGAATATGAAAATCTGGCCATCCTCGGGACTTGGCGTCTCAATACGTGCTTGAGTGTCATGTGGTACTTCTGAATTGGGATATAGTGATTACGTGAGCGGATATTGCTATGGCGAGACGCGAAATTCATATGGGATTTACGCGTTGAGACGCGTTGAGACGCGTGCGGATCGGATCGGATCGGAACAGCTCGGCACAGCTCGGAACAGCTCGGCACAGCTCGGAACAGCTCGGAGGGCAGCGAAAGCCGAGCAGCGCGCGATATGGCAAGATTAGGCGGAATATATGGAAAGTTTTATTTAATCTGTAAGCTAAAAGGACGAAATAGGCTTGAATTGTACCGTTTAAATCACTATAATGGCCAACGGAGGGCGGGGAACGGGTCGCAAACGCCGAAACGGCCTCCGAGGTCTCGACCGAGCCGCGTTCCGACATTCAAGAAAGAAACTTAAATGGAAAATCTACGAAGACGACAAAACCAAGAAACCACACGATTCTCGCAGCAACACTGTGGGCGACTTTGACGACGCTTTAGTGAAAGATTCTACCGTTTATGCCCGCAGCCGGAATGACTGGGCCGAAGGGAGACATCCGATGGCGGCCTCGGCTTCAGCGATTTTGAGTAATTATGACAACCTAAAAGCCGAGCCGAGTTCTGCTCGTCACTCTCGGCGCCGGGTTCAACCTTTGAAACAGCTTTGTGTTCGTGCTTTACTTCCTTTCGTCAATTCTTTAACGTCGGAGCACTTTGACTGCGCCTCCTGGGAAAGTGCTTGGAAATTTGTGTGGCGTCACGTAGTGGAAACAGGAGATGATTCGTTTGTTCTATTTTGTAAATTTGCTGCCGCTTTCGGCACAGATAAGAGTTTCACCGCACATCATACACAGCTTTATCAAGGTGAAGCGGAAGGAGTGAATTTAGAGGAGAAATATCTGGGAACTTTCAGTGACGATAGGTCACTTTTCTTGTATAAACATTTGGTGGAAGGGAAAAAGAAACACAGGATTGAAACTCACTTCCATGACGGGCCTATTGAACTTTTTGTAGAGGATTTAAATGGTATTTTGAGGTCTCACAGGTTTAATCATTTGGTGCTACTGGATTTGAGCAGGTTCGCTGGTCCATTAAACCGGGAACAGCTGCTTTCCTTGCTCAAGTTGGAAAATCTGGTATTCCTGAATGTTTCACGTGCTCGGAGCGGACTGGGGATCAATTCAGCTGTGGGATTCCCCAGTTCTTCGGCTGTAGACGATCATGTGCTTTCGGCATGGTCATCGGCTGTACGCCACAGCGGCAAGTGGCCTAATTTGGAGATGCTAAGCCTCAGTGGATGCTCTCAAGTAGGTGCTAGTGGTCTGCTGAGCCTCATGAGGATTAAGACGTTGCTGTATATAGAAGCAGAGCCTGACTTATCAGTAGTTGATCCTCGGAAGAAAAGTCTGCTGCGCCGCAAATTTCCATTCGTGCAAGAATGGCGTCAACTGTTTCAAACAGATCCGCTATTTGATCAGCTGACTCGGCGGAATCCGTTGCTGGCACGTAAATACTATCAGGTGCGGAATCACCTGAAGCAGAACTGCCCAGCCTTGACGTTACGGAAACTACCGAAAGGAATTATGCTGGACTTCCGTGTTTTCACCGAGAATTTATCGGCGAAAGGAGCAGACGGAAACGGAGAATCGCGTGAGAAACTTAACGATGATGTTTTATGGGCTTCCAGTTATATGAATTCCGGGTTAGGCGTTACATCAAGACTATACATCAGAACAAGGAACGCGGGTACGTTTGAGAGCGCAGAAGGTGGGGAATCGGGGACCTAACATGACTGCTGAGTTTCTGTTGAGGTGATAGCCTATAAAGTTGACAAATATTTAGTCACACAACGCATGGTTATGTAGGGCTTTATTGCTGAGATGTAGCAGAACGTAAAAGCAGCGAGCAGCTACAGGACACAGCTTAGTGCTTTTCTCCGAAAGGGATCTACTGGACTTGTGGTAGTGATTTTATTAAGTACTTAAGTTTATTACTAGGTATTCTATGCGGCTGACTAGAGGATAAACCTCGTTCTCAGGCTGGCGAATGAAATCTTAGATACGGTAAATGTCGGAAAACATTGTTTATAGCGAAGAGAGTTCACTTCAGTGATGATAGTTGTTATGCTCATTGCAAGAACAATGTTTATTGCTTTGGATGCCTCTTGATTAAGTTTTCGTATCTATTTCTTGATATACCCTATTTACAGATGATCAGGAGTATATGATGTATGTTGCAAACTGCAATAACTTGACCGAGTAGACGATATTGTAGTGGTCTTGATACCATATATCAAACTGTGGTCGAAATTCCACTTACAGGCTGAGAAAATGGTACCTTATCACTGGGTATAACAGCCCGAGCTGTTGTAAAATAATACTAATAGAACTTTTCAATCTTTTGAGGAATCGTGCTTGACTCAGCTAACACAGAGAAGATAAGAGTGACAGGATCTTGAAAATATTGAAACAGATGAAACAATCATTGATTACTGATTCATATGATACGATGTTATGTTTCATCTTCAGTATCTTTCCAGGTCTGGATTCTCTATTAACTCTTCACTAGCTTTCAATCGGGCAGTCGGAGTGCAGGTAAACTGAACGAGTCCAAGCAGTTTCTGCAATATTCTCTTATTCCTGCCTTATCGCTTCCCTTACTCAATCTTCTCTGGCATTCTACATCCACACATAATATAATACCATAAATACCTTATCTACCAACTCTATACTGATTTCTCTGAGCTTTCAGGCTCTGGCCTCTTGGCCAAATTCACCTCTCCGTGTAACTCCTCTGACAACTGTTCCAGCGTCTTGCGCTTCGTTTCAGGAATAAGCAAACTTGTGAAGATCCCGCAGAACATAAACAAAGCAAAGATCTCCATAACGTGGTTCAACCAGCAGTTCTTATTGTCAGCTGCACACCCGTGGCTGATAAGAGGTCCCAAAACACACTGAGCAATGATTGCTCCAACTTTCCCTGAAGCAGCAGAGATTCCATGAGCTGTAGAGCGGTATCTCGTAGGGTAGCACTCACCAGGGACAATAAAAGTTGTAGTATTCGGACCCCAGTTTTGGAACAGCTGGGCCAGAACGTAGAGGGCAAGGAGTGCATGACCTGAAAGTTTATGATAAGCAAATCCGATGATACAGAAGATAATGGTGAGGATGACAAATCCAGCCACCTGCAGAGTTTTTCTGCCGAAGGTGTCTATCGTAGCCACAGCAAACCAATATCCGGGAATTGTACCAGCGCAAATAAGGATAATGTTTCCAACACAGGTGTTGTAGAAATATTTGTAAACGTTGTTATCCTTAGAATAGCCGATAGTTTCCAAAATAACTGAATTGTTCAACCCAAGGCCATAGTATGCCACATCCAAGAAGAACCAAGATCCAGCGGTACCGAGGAGAATCTTGCCGTGTTTCCACTGGCGGAAGTGAGCGATAAAATCCTTGAATGAAGCTTTGGGTGGGAGTCCGTCATCGTAGGGAGCATCAGTTGTTTCCTTGAGTTCGTCGACGAGTTCCTTAGGAGCATTTCCGTGTTTACCGGCGGTGAAGTATTCGGCATCAGCAGCGGCTTTCTCTAAATCTCTGGAAACGTCAAAAGTGTACCGAGGGGTTTCGGGAATTGTAAGCCGGAAGTACAAAGCAGCCATGGCTGGAACGCATCCGAATCCAATCACAAGACGCCACAATTGATCAACAACTTGGGTGCAGTGACCGGTGCACTCTGCCACAGAGTTTGCCTTTTCCAGAGTTCCTTTCCATCCAGCTACACCGATTAAAGCCACAATAGCCCCCGAAAGCTGACCCCAGCCCTGGTTGGCAAACACGGCTCCCATAATAGCTCCGCGCCATTTGGTGTTGGCAAATTCGGATGTGATGATAGACGAAAGGGGGTAGTCACCTCCGATACCAATTCCCATAATAATTCTCCAGAAGCCGAGCAATGCGGGAAAGCTAATACCAGGGGATTCGGCGGACATTGTCTGTGAGATAGTCGCAACTATAATAACCATAAGCTCTGTACCGTAGATTCGCTTCCGTCCGAAGATATCTGCGAGAATACCGAAACCGACTTGGCCGATGACTGTGCCGACAGAGGTGGATACTTTGATGAATGTAGAAGTAGAAGTAGGAATTGAACCGGAACCGCCATAGTCAGCACCCCAGTATACATACTGAAAGAAGATGATGGCAATATTGATAGCAAAGATATCGTAGGAGTCTGTAAGGAACCCTACACCTGATACGCAGATAGCTCTCACATGGTACCAAGAGAAGCTAGCATTATCAATTTTTTCCAAGGCGAGCCTTCTTCTTTCAAGAGGGTCAGTTACATGATCGAAATCGTTAACAAAATTGTGGAAAGCTGAGTTTCCACCAGCTGTTCTGATAGGTTTCGACATCACGTTTTGGGTTTCCTGATGACTATGCTGATCGCGTGGTGTTCGAAAGGTTAACAACAACAGCAGAAGCAGGAAGATTCAGAGACAAACGGGGTCCTTTGCGCAGTATTTATGAAGATTGCAGTTGCAAGTACATGTTTGATTTGCTGCAAAGAAGTTCAAGCGGCAGAAAACGTGTTGTAGCTATTTCCTCGTCTCCTGTTAGACTTCATGAGCCTTGCAGTATGCAACGGGGATAGGGTTTAGAACAGTTGAACTCTAATAGGCTTCAAAGGCTTGTTACCGGCCAAGAGACGCTTAGCTTAAAATATAGTTAAACCTTGTCATGCACGTCTGTCTGAATTGGGAAGAATTGAAGACAGCCGAATTTCAGGAAAACTCCGAGCTTCTTACCGATGGGAGTAAACGTGTTCGAGAAAAGCTGTAGTCTGCGGCTAGGAAACCTCAAAGTAAGGGAAGCTAGCAATATAATACCTTGAACGGTTGAAAAATTTTACAGACTGTGAAATCTCCTTGGTACACTCTTAATGTATTTGCTACAAAAGATTTTTTCGCGGATTAGTGTTGGAGCCTATTTGACACTTGAAACTCTGTCTGAGCTCACAGATCATCAACCAATGAGGCTAAAATATCATTGATCTATTCTCTATAGATAGGGATCGTATTTCATTGCCGCTCTTCTAGTATGTATTATGGTCAGTCAGTTATTTCACTTGGTTCCCTTGCTATGTGGAAACGAAAATCTGCTGATTGCAACAAGCAATGAATCTCAACTTCAGTATCCGTCTCTTCCGCGTAACAACTCACCCAACGATCAGCTTGCATATTCCACCGAAATATGCATACCTCCTGCTCAATACATGACAGCTGAAGTACGTTTCCCGTCTCTATTGAAGTTCCTAGTTGTCTCTCTCCTCTGGCGAGACTTGCGTACCCCAGTGTGAGAAAGTCCCGAATAGGAAAGTATAGATTACAGTTTATGCAAACTTTGGCCCATGCGACCCACGTGCGCGGCAAAGTTTATAACTTTAACCTTAACTGGCGATGCGTGCGAAGGATTTCTCTACTTAATCAACAGTTTCTTGTGAGTCCAGGAATGCTTTATGGGGATAAGCCGGATTTAAAACTCCGAAAGTAACGTTACTCGGTGCTTTTGACTGATGATTCGTGGACGTAAGTTTCACGGAAAGCTAATATTTATTCTGAATCAGTAATTATCCCGTGTTGACACAGGAAAATGACTAACGGGTCCTGCAGGTTTTAACGGTGAGTGAAATCAACGTTGTAGAAAACAATTTTGGGTATTCATTAAAATCTGCGCGTAAGGGAAGCCCTGGATAAAAATTTGATTGGTCTTAGAGGCCATTTGGTTCATAGTATGGCAGATGGGAAGGTTGTAGACCCTATGGGAACTACATACATTCTGTTGCACTGTCTGTATATTGTTTGTTGTAACTGAATAGCTCTTTCATTACTTTCAAAACTTGAACCCTCTAAATACAATTATCTAGAATTTGGGAAGGGATTTGGCATAGATGCTTGCACAAGACTATAGAGCTATATTGCAGAATATCATATACGGCTCAGTACTTTCATGAAAAGAACCTGTAAATTCTTTGAACTTCTGAAACAAGTTTGTTATCTCTTTAGTATTTTTTACAAACTATTAGTAGGATGTTTACCACCGTGTTGCTTCTCACTTTCCCTGAATTGAACCAATCTACAAGGCGTATTTCGCATTCTCCTACTGCTTGACGTCAAAATAATAATAGTTACAGAATAATTCAAGCTCTCGAACGAATGTATTAGCCTCTGACAGCATAGAAGCTTTTCTATATACCTGTCTTTCTATTTTGGGATTCACATATGAGTTCCAGAAGAAGTGGTGTTCTATGCGTCTTGCTTATCCAACTCTCTGGGATTCCTCCAATCACTGCCAACTATCTATCTCTACTCCCATGTCTACTCTTAACTCTTATTTCCATTCAAACCATCAAAAGGTACTTCTATACTAGCCAGCTTTCTATAAGATATCACGACACGACCGTCATTCTTATTCAGTTTCCTATTTCTTCGCTGTTCAGTCAGGCTCGCAAACTCCTATACCCATATATTTCATCTATATTTCTCCCCATCAGATGTTTCCTAGGCAAAAACAGGGGTGACAATCACACCAGATAAAACAACACTTCGTTCGATCGATAATACATTACGCATATCCCTTTCAAATTTAGCAAAAGCTGTGCGTTTATTATACATATAAGACCAAACATTTTTGCAGAAAAAAAAACGAAAAAATGCTACAAACACCAGCTAAAATCTCTCTCCACCATTAGCTGTCTAATCTTCATTACTACTCTGATCACCCTCAAAATCATTCCATGACTCTTCATCCTTTATACACCTATCACCCACTATACTCAAACATTCTAGCAATACTTCTCTTAACGTTTGTTCTCCTGAACCCACAATAAACAGTACCATACCATGACTCTTACCACACCTACCACATCTTTAGAAACATTGATAGAATACATAATCTACACATAATTGCTGATTAGTCAAAACAAAATCAGCAATTGTCACCAAGTAGATAACAAATGACTACTCTATAATCACAAAACATTACTATACATTTCGGTAAAATGCTCAACAATCCCGCGTCTAGCTCATTCAGTTCTCATTATCGTTATCATCGCTATCATTGAGAATCATCGTATCACCTGAGCTGGCATCGTCAATTACATCTTCGCTTCCTCGAGTTTCGCGCACATCTACAGCAGGCTGGAAAAGCAATCGAGGTTTAAATCCTCCATTACCTGGGCTAGAAGCTTCAATTGCTCCGTTACCATTCGATTCTGAGTCTTTCCGAGCCGAAGAACCGCCAAGAGATGCAGTAGGCTCAGGCCGCCTCGGAGAAGACAAAGCAATTAGCGTTTCCACTGCTTCTGCTTCGCTCTGATCACGTTCAACGCTCTGAGACCGAATAGTCGTGTCAATGCTAATGGCAGGATGCTCAGGACGCCGTGGCGAAAGACTGAGATGCGGGAGTGCCCTTCTATTAGCTCTTGGAGATTTCGTAATCATAAATGAACTATTAGGACTTGTAGGTTCAAAAGCAGGACTCGGTACATGTCGGGAACTCGTGAAACTAAGAGGTTGAGTATTCGGCATAGAAGATTTCATTTTAAATGAACTTCCAAGGCCTGAAGACGCAGTGGCCGTTGCTTGAGAATTCGATGCTTGTACTGTAGGCCGAGATTTCCAAAATAAGTCATAATTCCTTACTTTAGAATCAGAATTTGTACGTATATGCCTATTTTCTGTATGATTATTCAACCCCAAAGCCTCTAAACTACGACCCCCAGAAATACCAAGATTCCCCAATGATCTCTTCTGCCGTAGAGGCGCAGCAGCTTCAAGCTCGTCAATACTGTTCCCGGACCAGCCGCGTTGTACTTTTAAAACTGCATATGACAACCGAGCTCGCAGCGCCTGGCTCATTTCCTGGACTCTATTAGAACCTCCAGTGCCCTGTACAGTCTGCGGGCTTCTTCCGGGACTCTGTAGGAGATCCCGAGCCGGTGTTTTCGGAGTTTTCGGACTGAGAATCAGCCTGGGGGGCTGAGCAGACGGACTTAACGGAGTAAACCCGTCTTCTGAGCCACCAGGAGACGTCCGTGGGAAAGCGGAAACATATGAGGATTTAGGAGTTGAAGGGCGATTCGGCAGGGTGTCGTCGGCTTTATCGAATGATCGTTCAGCGGGGCTGTTAGTTTTCTGACTTGGAGTACCGTGGAAACGTGAAATGGGAATTCGGATGAAAGGAGACGCCGGAGGAACTGCGGAAGCGTCGGCAGCGCCGGCAGCACCGGATGGTTCTGTGGTGCCGGGAGGCGTCCCAGGCGGCGTGCGGGCGGCGGTTGGCGCTGTTGGGGGCGGAGGCTGCGGAACGTCTACAGCCATTCCGAGCCGATGTATGTGAATATCTATATACCTAAATATAAACCTGTTGAAAAGGGGGAAATCTGACAAGTTTCCCGGGTTTACGCCCCGTTTTCCAGTCTGCCGAGAGTACCAGATATTCCGTTAAGCGTTTAAACGCGGTATTTTCCTCGCGTTGCGGTTATTCCGTGTTTCCAGTATCCAGTTTTCCGTCTATATGCCGCGAATAACGGGGGGAAAAACGCGTTTGTGTAGTCTTCAACAGTTTTCCGGCGCGTCTGAGCCACAAAGTACGTTCGGTTCGGCTTCCGTTTTACTCCACAAACCTCGTTGTCCTCACGGCTTATCATAAACAAACGATACGCGTCCCGAAGATGAGTCAGCGAATTACAGTATCAGTATAACCACCTCAAACACGTCTTACAGGCCAGAAACCATTAAACCCCCAGTGCTACGTGGGAACCAGCAAACCAAACAGTCAGTTCTGTGGAAATTCACTCTGTCTTGTCTTTTGTTTACACCACGGAACACACGGAACGGCGGAGAAGCCGAAGCGGCACTGCATATGTTTGTAAATTGGGGGGTAACGGGGATCCCGTACAAATAGACTTTGCGGTGTATTTTCCTGTTAGGTAGGCGTTGGACGGCCGGGAAACCGGACGGCGGATAAGCGATTTGAGATTCGGAAGGGGGGAGGGAGGGGATGTTAGGCTGGGGAAAGTGGCAGGAAAAAGCGGGAATTGATAGTAGAAGGAATGGATCGTGGAATTAGGTGGTTTTGAAGAGGAAAGGCTTGGGTTTGGTTGTGTTTTGGCGTGCAACAGGGGAGATGAATGATGAGAGGAGACGCGAGGTAAGTGATGAGAGGAGACGCGAAGTGGTTCGGAGTTCAGGTGCGCGAAGAAACGGCGCGATTAAATGGCGGAGGAATGAGAATTGGAGATATTTGGATTTACTGTAGATGATATAACTGTAGGGATTATAGTATTAAATTTTTGGATAAGCCTGAGCAAAGCATGGCAAATCATGGCAAAGCAGGGGGTAAAGTAGGTGTTCGCACGACTCAACTAACTGGCAATTATCCGATATAAGTTAGTCCGTCTCAACTTCAAATTCCAAGCCATTTTAAGCCGGGAATTCAACACTCCTTGACTACTAACCAAATTTCTTCTCTTTAAGACTCTTACCAGCCGATATATTAAGCCATAATCACCTTATCCAACTCCTATTACTCCGTTCTTTCCATCACGCATCGCGTCCCATTTCCCACCCCTATATAAACCCCACAGGTCCACGAGGAGACCCGAAGTCCCATGTTTACTCTCTTCCCTTTACGGCAATTTCTCGAATATCCAACTCCGCGATGATCACCGAAACCAAACTTCCCCGGTTGAAAGCACAAGAAAGAATAGCGGAATAGCGGAATACACAGCGGATATCCTGACAGCAGGACAAACAGAATCGGAGGATTCTGCTAGTGGAATCTTGGAAACACCAGGATCATACAGGGAATGATATGGACCCTCACACTCTTCTTCAATCGGATTATAATCTACTGACGAATTCTTAGCAAATTGGATCCTGTGGAGCGGAACACAAAACCACGCTTGGAACCAACGCCATGGGCTCGGATAAAATTGTCGGGCAGTTCCGCAGTGCTGCCGACGGCATAGCCGCTCATCTCCGAGCTATTGGCTACTCTGAAACGGAGATTGAAGACAGACTAACGGCTCTCTATGAACGGGTTATTTCTCCCGAGATGACGTCGGAAACGGAAGCGGCAGACACAGAACGCAAAGATCTGGAAAGAAGCTGTGCGACTGTGCGTCAGAATTTAGAGGATCTAGCGAAAATGCTTGATTGTCCCGCTGAAGCCGATGAAACTCCCGATTTATCTGCCTTACCGCTGCGAATATACAAAAAGACCCTGAATGATCGCACAAAAGCAATATCTCGGCTATTTTTTAACCGATTTTTCCACATAGCCGAGATTGCGGTTGAGATTAGTACACTTATGTCCAAATTAGGCTACACCCCTGGGTCCGAAATAGCCGAATCTGCTTTAAATCCAATAGTGAAAGCTCATTTACCCCACATAGACACAGTAACTCTTACACAATACCGCCGGCGCATCTCTGATCCGTCTGTGGTCGCTGCAGATATAATTGCTGAGATCCGAGCCGCTCATCCACAACTACTAGTAACTTCCGCATACGTAGCAGAACTCAGCCAAGAGTTAGATCAAATGTACCGAAGATTAGAATCAGCCGCTGCCACTGTGCACGCGCTGTGTACTTCCGTTGTCGCTGTAGCCACAGAACTGGACGCTGGGACGGATGAGACGTTAAAGCCGTTGATTGCTTCCGTCGGAGCTTTAAGCCATATTGAAGCTGCTGCTCACAACGCCGACGCAGTGCTTGACGGGCCGCTCGGTCTCAGCTCGGAAACGATACGGAAGCTTGATGAGCTGGAAACGGCGCTGGAAACGGAGCGGACGAAACGGAAAGACCGAATATACGCCGTAAAAGCCGAGATTGAAACTTTGTGGCATAAACTCTCCGAATCTGAGCTAACAATTCGGCAATTCGACGCACAAACTTCCGCACCACACTATGAAACACATCCGTATAGCGCACGTTTGTTGCGCATATACGAATCGGAACTCCAGCGACTCACAGAGAAGAAAAAACAACATATGGAAGTCTTTATAACCGATTTGCGGGCTGAAATTAATGATTTATGGACAGAAATGTACTTTTCAGAACCCCAGAAAGCGCAATTCAGTGGAATGCGCACTCAAATCTCCCCTGAAATAGCAGAAACACTGCTAGAACAACACGAAGCCTACGCCGCTGAACTGCGCGAACAACGGGAAGCTATGACACCAGTTTTGACGTTGCTTGCAGAGTATACAGAACTATCAGAAGCGGCCCGCGCATTAGAAGAATCTATGAAGGATTCTTCCCGTTTGCTCAGTCGGTCTGCCAAATCCCGATCTCATCCGTCACGGCTTCTAGAAGAAGAGCATATGCGGAAACGGATTATGAAACGCGGCCCACGGGTCACAGCGGAGCTCCAGCAGGCTGTTGCGGCGTGGGAAGCCGGGCAGGCAACGGAGTTGTGGGTGGCTGGAGGGCGGCTGGCTGAAACTCTGGAAGATCCGAGTTTGCGGTTCCGACGTAGGTCTCCTGTAAAATCTGTAGTCCGTAGTATATCGAATCCTACAGCCGCGTCTGGTGGCGCAGCTCGGAACCCAGGAGTGGCGCAGCGCAGCGTAAGCAGCACGTCGGCAACTGGGAGACCAACCTCGGCAGTACGGCGACCGCACGTTGTGCCCTGCACGCCAATGGATAACATTCTGCGGTCTTACCCGATAGAGGAGACCCCCGTGCGGAGTGCGACGTGTCAGTTCCGAGCGGAACCGGAGTTAGGAGCC
Source organism: Sporopachydermia lactativora (assembly GCA_030579575.1). Taxonomy (NCBI): domain Eukaryota; kingdom Fungi; phylum Ascomycota; class Sporopachydermiomycetes; order Sporopachydermiales; family Sporopachydermiaceae; genus Sporopachydermia; species Sporopachydermia lactativora. The sequence goes on from JAKTRH010000134.1 coordinate 34,029, forward strand.
GTAGTAAGGCCTACGGCTATCAGGGGTGTTACAAACTCGCGGATTGGTAGGCCGGGCGGAATGTCAAGTGGAATCCCGAACGGAATACCGAACGGAGTTCCGACGGCAGTTCGGCCAGGCTCACCGGCCCGACAACGGGCGCCTCTTTCTGTTACCAAACGGACTGCAAATCCATCAATTGCGCCACAAGCCGTTTCTTCAGTTCCCACCGCGTCTTCTGTAACAGGCGGATCACCACGGAAGCTGGGCGAACATCTTCTCCCGGTTTCCGCTTCGCGAGTGGCGAAGCCTGAATTGCGACCTGTGAAGCCGCCTACGAGTTCTGCTGCCGATTTGGAGTCGAAATACCGGCTATGGCGCGAAAGCCGCTTGCAACATCTCGGTAAAGAAAACGTTGCTGGACGGGAAGACGGGTGGGACAGTGATACTTTCTGAGGGAAGCTGTGTGGAGCGATTAAAGGTACGAGTAATGATTTGGGGTGAATGAGGGGGTAAACTGGCAATAAGAGAATGAGAAAAGCCGAGATAACATCGGCTCGGAGCTGTAAATTAAGCAGTATTATTATTATTATTATTATTATATGTATAGTACTATATGTTATGAGCACTACTAATACTACCCATGATAGGTTTTTTTTACTCTGGTGATTAACAGTCTGTGGAAGGTCGGAGTGTACTGAATGTACGGAGTGGCGGAAACGCCGAATGATATGCGGGAGCCTAAGGAAAAAAAAAAAAAAAAAAAAAAAAAAAAAAAAAAAAAAAAAAAAAAAAAAAAAAAAAAAAAAAAAA
>JAKTRH010000135.1:0-34671 GCA_030579575.1 Sporopachydermia lactativora
GTGTGCTAGAGGAGAGGAGAGGAGAAGAGAGGAGAGGAGAGGAGAGGAGAAGAGAAGAGAAGAGAGAAAGGAGAGGAAAAGAAGGAGAAGGAGGGGAGAAAAAGGAAAGAAGAAAGATAGGAGAAGAAAAGAAGAAAGATAAAAAGAGAGGAGAAAAAGAAAACCAAGTCGAACCATTCATAGAAAAGAAAGTAGATATCTAAACGCTAAACTGTCTGTCTTTTCAACTGCAAATTGAAACATTCTTCTGCAGGTAAAGAGAAACACTTGATAGAAAGAAAGCATAGGCAGAATTATGTGGGAAACAATTTGGCTCTGATATTGGGATGTTTGACGAGAGAAGGCAAGAAAGAATTGGGTAATTAAAAGGTGTAAAGAGACGATTGAAGGAAGAGAAGGAAGAAAGAAAAAAAAAGGAAAAAATGAAATAATGAAATAATGAAATAATGAAATAATGAAATAATGAAATAATGAAATAAAGAAATACAGAAAAAAAATCAAATACTATTGCGTTTTAAAACTCTGTTCATTGACTGATTTGGCCCCACTGAGTGGTCAAAACAGCAATAAGTAGGAACAGTGGGGAGAAATAGCTGAAATGAAGGGAATATCAAAGGAACAGTAGCAGGAAATAAGAAATTAAAAAGGGGTAAATGAAAAGATAAATTACCAGAGTCAGTAGAAACCCCAGTAGAGTAATTAAAAGAATAAACCACTCATCTATTCAGTAAAGCTCAATTCCATTCTTTTCCCACGCTGTTCTCACACTTTCCAGACAACCAGCAGTACAGCAGAACTCTTCTTTTCACAGGGCTCTGAAGGAAAAATCTGTTTCTGAAATTGATAGCAGGAAGCGGGGAAAATAAAGAAAAGGAGAAATAACATTGAGGAAAAGAGAATTAAAATTGAGTTGATTAACTCGATAATAACAGAAATAAAACAACAGAGAGAAAAGAAATGAGATGAAATAACTGCGTATAATGAAGTATAAATATAACAAATCAGATCATTGTTATAGTGAGTGTTTCATCTGATTCAACCGAATATTCGTAATAGTTGTGTGTATGCAGAGGAATAAAATCAATAGAGAACACCAAGAAGAAGATAGGTTAACAGAGCAGTTATAAAATGAGAGAAAATAAAAGAAAATGAGAGAAAACATTACTCAAAAGTACGCAAAAATACCTAAAACTCTCACATAATACACATAGAAACTAACAAAACGGCACTATTAACAAATATTATCTCAGATATCTCATCAACAGGGCCCAAGCAGAAAACTCCCGAAATTTCCCACGGTAGAAAATCCGATAACGCAAAAAACGGAAGTTAAGGCAGTTTGTGGCTCAGCCCGCTTCCGCTTCCGCTTCCGCTTTTTTACTCGGAAGCGGAACATTTAGATATATCTATTCTCGGAATTTCGGCTCTTCCGTGGCTTCAGTGGTCCAAACGAGAAATTCCATTTGTCTTCCATAAAACCCCTGTTTCTCCATCACTTTTTTTTTGCCTTCCCTTCTTTCATCCTTTCCGTTCCGTCGTTTACCGAGTGATGCCTCCTGTGAAAAATTCCTACGTTCTCCAGACATTCTCGGTACCTACGTATTTCCTCTGAAATTGTTCCGCTATCCTCTCCGAAATCTCAGCCTCTTGTGTCAAATAATTTATAACTTACCGTTTGGTGCCAAAGTTGAGCCGTCGCTGAGATAAAGAATCCCGTCGGAACGAACAAATGCACCTTCTAAATCGAGCAAATAGCCGAAAAACCGATCTTTTGTAGGCCGAGGTTGCCAATTTAACGGCACAATGTCATTCCCAGTGTTTGTACCATTCACCGTGGCAGTCCCGTTTGCCGAATTAGACGTTGCCGAACTGACTAAACCGGCGGAACTGGAAGAACGGGAAACTCCCGCCGAACTAGAAGTGGGCGGAGTGCTACTTTTTGTATCATTTTTATCCTTTGTACGAGTTTTCTTGGCCGCAGGTTTCGGCTTCTGAGTCGCTTTCCGCGTCGGCTCCGTCTCCGGTTCCGTTAATGGCAGAGCTGAGTTGATTTCATCAGAATATTGCACTTTCCTCGTTGCCCGCTTTGGACGGGATGGCAAAGTCCCTGAAGTCATTACATCAGGGTTTCTGAGGTTTGACGAGGTTTCCCTGTGTAAGACGCATTTCCCGGACTCCCTGCTGTTCACTGGTTCACTCTGGAGCTTCAGGGGTTAAGGAGAGGGAGGAAAGGAGGAGAAAAGAGCGAAAAAGAGCGAGTCATGAGAGATGTCATGTTGGAGAAATGGTAGGATCATGCGGGAGGATGCAAGTGTATGCGGAAGATGCAGGGAGATGCAGGGAGATGCAGCTCTGAATGGTATGGTGAAGTGAGTAGTAAACGTGATTAATTGGGTTGGTAGAGCTGTAAAAAACGGTATGGTAGTGTATTGGCAATATGTGGATATTAATTTGCAATTCAGAGGTTTTTTGAGCGATTATTGTGTGTTTTCCCGTACTTTCACAGGTTGGTAATAGAAGAGTATTTGTGATTATGTGATCGCATCATCTAGATAACGCGTGACAAGCATTTCTGTTAATTCGCAAAGCATGTTATTTCGCTTCCAGGAGTCTCCAAATTGGACTGAAAACTAGCATATCAAATGTAGATTTACCATGCTTCCTTGTGAGTTGATTTAACTGTTGATATGACTTGCAAACTTGCAAATTCAAACGCCTTCATTACACCGTCTAAGAGGTTTGGCACAAATTTTGTCATGACATTCATGTCATATCGTGCAACCTTATTTGGGCTTTTCCGAATTTGTCTCATCCGTCGGCCGTCGGTTCATCCGGCCCGATACCAGTCGGGCCGATATAAGCTGGTTTATTGGACCACATTATGAGGGTAACAACGGTAGGTGTTTTTGTTCAAGTGATCAGTTCGTCACTAATTCTCACTAAAAGGATCAGTTGTTGTTAGAAAGGTGTGGATTGCTGATCTATGTAGTATATCTGAGCAATGACAGGGCGTAGATAGGTTGTAGTATCAATATAACTGATTTATAAAGATAGAGACGACTATGTTGTATGTAAATTGTATATTTCTAGCTTCTGCAAGTTTATAGAAACGCTATAGTATTCCAGATGCTGACATACTCGGTGTCGAGCCAAGTACATTGGACATTCTCTAATATCCGAGCGGTATGAAGAGCTGGAAGGAAGCCTTTTCGCTGTAACAGAGTGTGATTTATTGCTTTTATGATTGATTGTAGGCATTATTTTGACTGTAATGATTCCCATAATGAGTTAATAAAATTTTATTAGAGAGCAAGAAGCCATTTGGTGACGTTCACTAAACGAGTGGAAAGAAGTCAATGCATATGTAGTGAAAAATACGATAATCTCTTCGCAAGACAACTTTGCAGATTATCAGTACCACTTTGACAGCGTATGACAGTATTACTGATTGTTTTAATCAATTCAATATTTTATCTTTCTATTAATCATGATGGATATCTCTGGTTTAATGCGATTGCTTGTAGCATTGAGAAACTGGGCGACGTTCTACACTAATTTCTAAGTATATAACTATGAATACCTCGTTCTACAACTTTACAAATTAATTCCAATTTATCAAAATACATTCTTATTAGCTTCATATTGTTGAATTATCTGCCGGAAATGTCGAAGTCTTCAAACATTCAGTAGTATTGCTGAACGAAAAACCATTTCTACACACCCAGCCAGGATCGACAGAGAACTATCAACGCTTATCGAACAAAAGAAAACAGTCGCTCTGAAAAGAACATCTTTTATCCCCTCTATACTCAATATTCTCTTCCTTTTTTTTTTTTTTAATTTTCCCCATCCAGTTCCTCCTCCGCCTTCAACTCATCGTCTGCAAAACTACATCTCCATCTGACTGCTTTCATCCATAGAAATTCCAATTCAGCCTTTCAGGCCTCTGAAGCTCAATAAGATATTCATTTGGAAACGTGGCTGCCGTAATAGTAAAATAATTATAACAGACTTACATAAATTCGACAGAGGGGCAAACCTAGCAGGCTCAGCCGCTGGAAACTCCGAGTTTTAAATCCGAATTTCAAATCCGAATTTCAACTCACTAACTAAGAACTAACTAACTTCCAACACGGCTGAACTCCCATACTATTAGCATTCAAACTACGGAAATAGCAAAAGTATCGTAGTTTCCATTGACCTACGATCAAAAACTTTACCGAATAATCCGAAATGACTCCACAACACGCCACAACATAGATTGAAGTTCAATAAATGGTCCGAGAAAACTCTCAATAAACGGTCGTTCCGTTAAACTCACTTTAACTCACTGCCCTTTCGGGAAATCTCAGTTAGGCTCGGGAAAATTCCGGATGAAGTGAAAAATCCGTTTGACAGATCGTAACGTTAATAGACGTGAATATCACAGTAGTGTGTTGAATTTGAAGGGACCAGCTTTACCAGGAAACAAGGAGAAACATCCTTGTTTAGCAGTTTATCTTTTCACACTTATTACCCCCCCAGTTTATCCCCATACTTACCGTGGTTCATTAATGCCTGTCGGCCCATGCCGGGGGTTTCCCTCGGGTCACCGGGGAGACATTCCTAAACAGGAAATACTTTTCGCGTATAAGCCGTGCAATGAGGCTCATCGGGGATCATCGGTGACCGGAGAAGGCGCCGTGTAAAACCGGGAAATACGAGTTGAAAGATGACTGCGGGAATGAAACAGGAAGTTTCAGACGACCCGTAAAATACGGGAAACCTGAAAGTGTCTAGTCAGTGGCACCACGCAACATGCCACTTGTTACTCATTGGGTGCATCAGCCAATGGAATAAGCCGAATTGGTCAGAAACGGCGGGGATAACTGATGAGATAGCCATACTGTGGCTGAGATGTGGCTACTAAGGTTCCTTGTGGCTGATTGGTTCCAGTTTCGCACTGTTGAACCCGTTTTTACCCTTGGTGAAGGTTTCTGGTTCATTGACGGTTAATCGAAGTCATATAAAGGCCATTTTCCATCTGCTTTGCTCGAACTGCTGACTGTTCTTTTGTCGTTTGGCTATTGGAATGCTCTCCTTAACTATTTGAGATCAAATTACATCAATACGGAGAACATCAGCACGATCTGACTCACTAAACTTACGAAAAACTCGATATCAGCCATGTCAACTGCCCCTAAAGCTAAGCAGCTTTTCACTATTCAGCCGCTCTCAAATGATGAGATTTCCTATCTCAAATCTCTGGCTCCGGCAGTCAAAGAACATGGAGTTGCTGTAACTTCAGCAATGTACCGATACATGTTTGAAAACTTCCCCGAGGAAAAGCCGTACTTCAATATGACTAATCAGCACACCGGCCGTCAGCCGCGGGTTTTGGCTTTCGCCCTTTATGCCTACATCAGTCATTTGGACGATTTGACACCAATTTCAGACTTTGTTCACCAAATAGTTGTCAAACACTGCGGATTAGACATCAGACCTGAACAGTACCCAGTAGTGGGTAAATGTCTAATCCACGCTTTCCAGGAAGTTCTAGGCTCAGCAGCTGATGATAAATTCGTTGCTACTTTGGGGAAGGCTTACGGGAATTTAGCACAACTACTGATTAATGCTGAAGAGGATTACTATCAAACATTACAATGGAGAGGGTTCAAAGAATTCCAAGTTACTAAACTAGAGAAAGAATGTGCTAATGTTACTTCAGTGTACCTCACACCTAAGGACGGATTTCAATTGCAAAAGCCTTTGCCGGGGCAGTATGTCGGTATTCGATGGAAAGTCCCCGGAGCAGATGAGCAATCAAGAGAGTACTCAATTTCCAAGCCAGTGGAGGGCAATGAACTCAGAATTTCTGTTAGACACATTCCTGCTGGGGCAATCTCTACATATGTGAACGAGCAACTACGTGAGGGTGATACGCTGAAGGTTTTAGCACCAGTAGGTAATTTTGTCTATGATGCGAACAGTGGGAAGAACAAAGTGGCATTGCTAGCTGGTGGGATCGGCATTACGCCTTTGATTTCAATGGCGGAAGCAGCTTTGGCTCAGGGGAAGACTGTTGAGTTTTTCGACTCGAATCTGTCCAAGAATACCGAACCGTTCCAGACATGGATCAGTGAGACGAAAGAAAAATATCCGGATACTTTCATCGTTAAGGAGTTCATCAGCTCTGAAGGCCGTAAACTTGAACCTTCCGATTTAAAGCATATCAACAATGACTACGACGTGTACACTACGGGTCCTGTGGGCTACATGGATATGGTAAAGAAGGCGCTGGAAGCCAATGGAGTGGAAAAGGTCAAATTAGAGTACTTTGGCCCCACAGTTGTGTAGGAAGACTGGTAGAAGTTCAGTAGATTATGTCGAGACGAAAAAAGTTATGAATATTTAAGTAATTATAATTAAATGAGTACAGTATTAAAGGGTAAGACAGAAGTTGAGTAAATAAGATGAAATAGACCATTAGCAAGAGCTAAATAGCAAATAATCAGCATTTAATGGACTCCTCGATGACTTTTCATTCAAATCTGATCGGAAGATGCTTTTCTGCTCACGTCATCCATAAATGACAATGTGATTACGTGATCCCAAACGCCTACCTCATCGTATAAGCGAAAACGGTCAACCAATCACCGGCTTATCGCCGAGCAATCGGATGTGCTTTTGGCTAATTTAAGAACAGAATGAAATCATCGTAAGGTTCAATTCAATGCAGGAATTAAGAGGAATTCCACGGGCAGTTTCGCGGGAACACCTGGCTACAACGCTGAGAGCGGAGTCCCCGACACCATTCCACCGAATTTGCCGAAGTATGCGTTCCACACGGCGCACACCATCATCGACGGGATTCATTTAATTTCATTTCGGTGCCGTCTTAGGGGGACGGGATGAACGCGAACTTTCAAAATGCTGCGGCGTGCGGGATGTGAGAAATGCCCAATATCCCAAATATCATATCGCCGTTTCTCTCGCTCGGTTGCATCCATATATGGAATTTGCAAACGACGTATGCCGTAATTCGGAATAATTCACCTTTAACCTTCTTGTAGAATTACTATAAGCGATCCAGCTTGCCCGAATAGGCTGCTTCTATTCAATGAGCTTAAAATAGGTCAGAGCAATTACGCGAAAAGCGAAATTCAACGAACCTAGAGAGAGAAATTCGTTCTTTTCGCTGCGTATAGAATATAATTACCTGTGCTGAATAGCCCAAGCTCACTTCACATGCTTCCCTCTCTGCCGTCCTACAAGCGATCCCACCATTTTACAGGACTATCTCCGAGATACCGCTTCAGCCACCGGGCCTGCCAACCCATTAATCTCTCCCTACGGCCCGGTAACAGTTCCTTGGCGATGATTTCGATGGCTAAATAGGTAGGAATGTGCGGTATACGGAGTTTTGAAGGAGATGTGGGCCTGCAGAAAGATGCATCACACTGCATAAACTGAGCCACTCCACGTGAGGGGGCTTACACAGCTAAGCCAACGTAGAAGACGCTGATAGCGGTAATTACGGTCAATAAACCCCATTTATTGATATATTATAGTATCTAAGACGGATCTCCCGCACATTTTTACCCAATTGCCCGTTCCATCTCTTCCCATTGCAACATACAGCGTACTTTTAAATCCCTGTACTCTCCTGCATTCTCCTGCACCATCCGCCCACACCGCATTGTCTCAGCGAACTTTACGTACAGTTCGGCACTTCTACGCTGAAAGCGTCGTCACTCGGGCTACCTAAATGTATCTATAGATTCTGTTCCGTTGCGCGTTCATATTTTCTCTTGAGTTGCGTGTAGCGGTACTGGAAACACACCTGAGACTTTGTATACCCCAGCGGCAGCGAAGAAATCCCGTAAATGCCACAGCAAGTGCCACGGATTCCCTGGTCTTTGTTCTAATCCTCCCGGTTGTTCCGCTATCTCAATGAATTTGAACGTATTTTCGCTGCGGTACCACGCTGGTATGCGTCGTTGGGCCCCTGTGGTCTTGGCGACGTTTGTCTTAATCCTGCTGACGATCGTTTTCGTTCACACTGGCCCAGCTGTGCCTGTTCCGTTCCGAGAGCGTTTCTCGCCTGATGATACACCTATAATGTTTGAATCTATTAATAATTCCACGCTAGGAACCGAGAAAGTACTTTACGTTAATATGCCCAACAGGTTCAACAAACTGGACGTTATGACTATGCAGAGCGCAGTTTCTGGCGTATCTTTTGACGTTCGTCCGGGCGTATTCCCCGATGAATTAGAAGGGAAGGGGTTACCACCTAATTCAAACTCTTATAAGCACAAGCACGATATGACCCCAACTGAGAAAGCCTGTTTCCGAGCTCATGTCAACATTTGGCGCGAAATGGTGGAGAAAAACTGGCAAAGCGTGCTTGTATTGGAATCTGACGCTACTTGGGACGTTCGGCTTAAAGATAATCTGCAAAGAACAGCCAGGGCTCTTAACGACCTTACTGTACTGTACCCTGGGTACGAAAAGCGCACCGAGCCGTCGGAAAACGATCCTTATAATATTGGCCAGTGGGATTTCTTCTACGTTGGGTCCTGCCTTGATAATGGGCATGAACTGCGCAAAGATCAGCATATAATATACCCTGATCCTGGTGCTCCAAGGGATTTTTACTACTGGGGCCGAACTTTACAGGACGAGAGACTCGTCAGACGTAGCGGGGCGCCTATCTGTACTACAGGGTACATTGTGAGTCAGGCTGGGGCTCGCAAGATGCTGCTGCATACAAATCTGGATATGAGTCAGGCGATAGACGAGCTGATATCAAATCTTTCGCGAAACAATCTGATTGTATCGTACGCTGTGTACCCGCCTATCATTCAATCTTGGGAGTATGTAGAGGGGATTGGCGCTGATGATAAGAACTCTGATATCCGTACTGAAGAAGGAACGGATGCGTCTGCCGAGGCTTGGACTCAGGCGTTTGAGGAGATGTCAGTGTGGCGCACGAGGTGGCATGGGCTTTATAAAGTGCAGAATCCTGTTTTGAGGACGCTGAAGGATGCTTTCTTTGGGGAGCAGATAGTAGAGAATGAGATTGTCCATGTAGATTTTGCTCCTGAGCCTGAGGAGAAGAGCAAAGAGGAGAAGGGAAAGGACAAGGGAAAGGACGAGGGAAAGGATAAGGGAAAGGACGAGGGAAAGGACGAGGGAAAGGACGAGGGAAAGGACGAGGGAAAGGACGAGGGGAAAGACGATAAAGGAAAAAAAGGGAAGGAATAGATAAAATATTAGAAGCATAAGAAGCAGCACCAGACAAAGGAGTGAAAAACTGTGATATAGAAGTTTTCCATTAATTTTGAGCCCCACGTTGAAACCCTTTATAATCCCCATCCCCCTGTAACCCATCAAATGTTTGAGTAACTGACTGACAGAGTCCCTAAGATCGTCGTTCGTCGTTCGTCGTTCGTTGACTGTAATGTTCAGCTCATTTCACATTTTTCTCTTCTCTCGTTTCGTTTTATCAGACACATTGCCGCATACGATGAATTTTCTCCTATAGTGATATAGTAGTAATTAGCAAATCAGAAGCAGCGAAATTAGATGATAATAATATACTGGCAGGTTGCCAGTTTCTCAGAATAGAATCCATAGATCCATCTAGTAATGTACCTCTCTTTCACCTCTTACTTCTTTCGAAACTCCTTGAATTTAAGCGATTTAAAGCCCATGTATAATACATTTTCCCTTTCATTATCGGAACTCCACCGAAAAACCCGTTCTTCGTGGGTACCAAAACGTCACGACAAAGCACAACAATATAGCAGACAGCAGAGAGAAGAGTAGAACATCACGCAATTGTTCCTCTGGCTCATTGGTGATTTCTCTAGTTGAATATTTCCCTAGGGGAGCTCCTGTCCGGAGTAATGCTCTGATCTATGTTTAGCCAACGCAGCTAAACGGAAGCAAACAATGCCACGAACGTCAAAGTGTCACTGCCTACGCGTTCAAGGCAGTGCCGACGGACACCTGAAGTCCAAGGGCATCAAACTCGAGACGAAAGACGCGTCCAGCTGATGAGTCTCATAGCCGAACTTCCATCGGATGTCTGCCAAATCACAGAGCCAAGTTTGAGTCCCAGGCGTATTTCCATTCTATTCATACTCCATAGCTGTGCTATTTTTATCTCACTCCTGTTTCCAAGGCTTTTTAATGAGATTTTCGTCTAACAGCATTGACAGGAGAGGACACCGTCATCTTCCCCTATTCGCTACAGCATTGCCCCGTATTTCATCTTCCTTGCGATAGCAATTAACCAGCAACGCTCTAAAGGAAACCAATGTGGAAACGGAACCAGGGATCCAGTATTTGACTGATTTGAGCAAAGTTTAGGAGAATTCAATTGAACCTTTCCCCCGCAGATCAGAGCGATCGTCACTTTACTTCCCTTCTACCAGTCCGCTTCTTCGCTCACTATACGAGCTGCGTCCGGAAGTTAAACGGCTCGGAGACCTGCCGCTCCGCTGATGCTGCCATTCATTTGTCCATCGTATATCCACTTTACTGGAACACCAAGCTGATTTCCTGCTTCGTAAACCTCATTTTCATCTTCTCATTCCTGCGTTCACACTCTGAAGAACTAGCTCCCCGAGTCCTATCGATTCTATTATATAACTACACCTCTACTGAAGTCTGCAACCTAAGGTTTTACCAAGAAACTTTGTTACGAATCTCGGGCATCTACCAGCAAATCAACGAGACATAAGGGTCCTACTACACACTACAATGCCCGAATAGGAGTTGTCTGAAACAGTTTATTTCATTGCTCGGAATACTACATGGACTCCTTGGCGTGAGGCTGCAGGTTCAAGCAGGGAAACACATTGCCGGTAAGTGTAATACAGCCGTCCGATAAAATATCGGTACTTTCGGTGAATCAGATCGGCGGACGGATTTGGGTTTGATAGGTTAATGGCCGTCTATGAACCGAAAACGGGTGCATATATATTATATATGCATATTCTTGCATGGTGTTTGTCCGAATCTCCGTCAAGCTAGTTAACATTAAACCGTCCGGGAAATAGAGTTCATGCACGCCAAGCTGACCTGTGGGGCACTTCAGAATTATGCTTAAAGCTTACTTGTCTATCTATGCAAGTCAGGTACCTTCAGGGTCTGAGCGGAAACTATCAAGATGATTCGAGCGACATGGCAAGGTGGGTTCTCGGAGTTTCTTGGTACTATATGCTTCCCTGATTTCTCTAACAGTCAGATTTCTTTTGAACTGTCGGGACATCCAGCGAGGCTTAACAGGTTGAAAATAATTGACAGGTGCTTAGCAGAGAAACTGTCTCAGATCAGCACGGCCGGACGCACGGTGACGCACAAGGGATGTTGACCGAACCCTTCAGTAAGAAAAGCGGCATTGGAAACGTTAAACTGTTCAGAACCGTCCACCGGTGCCCAGCGACGAAGAACCTCTATGCGGAGATCGTTCGATTCAATTCGATCGTGAATACCAGCTTGTTTCAGTAGAAGCTGTAGACTTGTACTCCACCGATTGCGTCACAGTCTCAGCTCCTGAAATATATTTCTAGAAAACCGTTATCCAAATTCTCACCGAAATCGTCCAAAAGAAGAAATATGTCCGGTGTTTCGTTGCCGATCATATTGCCAATCACCTTCTTGAAGGCCGTTCATAGCCCCTCCGCTTCCGGTGCTGTTCCCTCAAGTATAGTTCTTCCGGGTAGAAATAGTTTCAAACTTTGAAGGACATACCGCAAAAACCGTTGCAAAAGGAATGTATATGCGGTCATGATTCTCAATTCGGCCGAAACATGAGCTATGAGCTGCCGTTGAGTTAAGCTTTGAAAATAAGGTTCGAGACAGATCTATCGGCATTTTGATTAAAACACAGACGAACGGGATCAATTTTGTGTTATCGCGTTTGTCTCATGTCCAGTGATGTAGGTTGAACGGCCGAAGTCAATAAAACAATAAAAACTCCGATCTGATTAACAGTTTTGTTCTTCTTGCAACCGTTGAGCTGTGTGAATCGCTGATTCCCAGTATAAGAACGGCAAAGATGTCGGCACCTACTAAACGGAACGTCAAGTGGATCGATGTAAGTTTACGTAATTTCCACCGATCTTTCGGTTCATTCACTTCTTTGTACTAACTAACTATTCAGGGGCTTCGGGGTTTTGCCTCGATATCCGTGGTTGTAACTCATCTCACTCATATTGCCGATGCTAAATTATTCTTGCCGCAGGACGGCGAGGGAATCGAGCCGCGGGTTCTGCAGTACCCGTTTATTCGGGTATTTCTCCAGGGACGGCTCGGTGTAGCTTTTTTCGGCTTTGTCACAGGTTACGTTTGTGTATTAAAGCCAACGCGACTCGGAAACGCTGGAGAATACGAAGAGGCGTACCGAGCTATTGCTGATTCGTGTTTGCGGCGTGTTCCGCGTCTCGTTCTGCCTGCCGTGTTTGCAACAATGCTTATGCGGCTCTTGGCTGAGCTCGGCTTATATTTCCCCGCAAAACATGTGAGCAGCGACTGGCTCCGCAATTTCGTTCCCGCAAGGCACACAGATTTATTTTCTGCGTTGTACGGGTTGGGAGAGAATCTCGTTCACACATGGACTCGGTCTTATAATTACTATGATTTTTTTCAGTGGACGCTGTTCCCACTTTGTAAATGTGCTTTGCACGTGTTAACTTATGCCTTTGCCACAGTTAGATTTTCACCCCGTGCTCGGGTAATATCTGCTTTCCTGGCTTTTGTGTATTTCTGGTCAAGTTATGAGCGTAAGTTGCTTTTTTTTAGACGTTTGATTAGTTGATTAGTTGAACTGGTAGTTTTGGGCTGAAAGAATTACTTATTTTGAATGATTTAATGGTGTTTTGCATATGGATTTCTGCTTATTTTGAGGGTTTCTGTCATTAATTAGCTTTTATTGTGTGTTTTTCTTACATTGTATTACCCTTTTATATTGGATTATTTGGATTTAATCTACAGATTAACACATCTCATCTGTTTCCCTCAATCTTGCAGGATTCTCCCTACTTTTCTTGCCTGAATCAGCTCAAATTATATCATTATATCTTTATTCTTTTACCGCAATTACTAACTCTAGCAGAACAAGTACAAATGCCGGCATTTTTCGGCGTTCTCCTGTGCCAGATACAGAATTACGAACCGGCTGAAAAGTTCCTTGCCGCACATAGCTTTTTGTGCAGAATAGCATCGATTGTACTGCTTGTCGCAGGTCTGTGGCTCGGTTCATTGCCGGAAGAGAAGCTGGATGACGTGCCGTGGTCGCATGCGCTGTCTGAGTTTGTTAAAGCTATCACTCCAGGAGGAGCGGATATTGCGCGGTACGGGACAGCTATGTGCGCGTGCTGTGTAGCGTTATCTATTCATTTATCTCCCTTTATGCGGGATCTACTGTCCAACAGGTTTTTCCTGTGGCTCGGAAAACAGTCATTTGCAGTTTATCTGCTGCACAATATCACATTGAAGACTGTGCTTACTTGGATGGTGTTTGGCATTTTTGTTCCTTACACACGGGATGAAAGTGGGAAGATCAACTACGGTACACTACAGTACAAAGGCCATGGGTATTTTTTCGCCAGTTTGCTGGTGTATTTCCCGGCTACATATGCTTTAGCGGTGTTTTGGATGCAGCATGTGGATCCTTATTGCGCTGAGCTAACGAAAAGGTTTGTAAACTATGTAAACGCTCCTCCAGAGCCGAAAAAAGTGGAGGAAGCTTGAAATATCGGCTCAGAATCAATGAACAGGCTTGAAAAATAGGAAATGCAGCTCAATGAGCTTATCTACAGTACAATACTTATGTGTAGGACGGGTATGATAATTTCGTTTTGTATTGCCGAAGTGGACCGAGAATCAGGCCGCAAACGCGTCTAAAGGAGAACAAACACGTAAGCTTTCAGTATAGTTGGAAACAGAGTTGAAAACTTCCATGCAAATCTCACAAGGGCCCGAAGTGTCCATATTGTTTTCCCGTTCCCGAAACCTTAATAAACCTGCACGCTCATGCAGTAGTTTTAGGTTTGGGTCGGGCAGCCGGTCAACTCGCTCGCTTCAGAGTAAACTGTTCACCGCCGTGCCGCCAATATAGGGGTGACAAAGACGACAAATTATTTGGAACACACAGATTGCAACGTGAATGCACATTGCAAAATCCCTACCACTCTGTACAATTATCGAATTGTTTGAAACTATTAGAAGACATTCAAATTTTTGATTATTCAGATTATATATATGTCCTGTAGAGTTTCAACTAAGTCCCGATATGGAATCTTAGTGTGTGAACCTGCAGTTCAAGGTTAGACTATAATCAACCCTGAGGGGTTTCCCTTTTACGGGATCTCTGAGTAAGCGATCAGATAGTGAGTGCGCTTGACAGCAATAACTGTCCAGGAGGCTACTAAGAGCGCAGGAAAACACTTTGCAAATTGCTGTGTATTGGCCGACAAGATTTACAAACTACAGGATCACTTGCTGAGACGCTGTATCTTGTTTTCATCCATTCTTCTTTCTTTTTATTGCTGAAATTAGCAGAACCCTGGCTCAAATAGCGTTTTTCGCTTGGAATACGAGTAGAGTGCCCAAATCAAAGCCGCCAGGCTGTCCCGACGACTTTGCGGGAAATAATTTAACGTTTTGCTGTTTTGTTCATAGTTTCCAACGGGGTCTTCATCCATTTTTCACCACGGTGATCTTGATTGTTCTGCTGAGATCAAGTGGCTGCGTCCCTTATTAATTTCAGTGTTAATCCACCACCGTTTTTCTCCCTACTTTCCACTTTTAAGGTAATCTTAGCAAAGAAAAATTACGAAGTTAAAAGTTTATGCCTTACAATCTTACAAACTGTATATCGGGATAAGCAATAAAACCCTCTCTATAATGCCCCATTAGGAAACACAATACCCAAACCCTTATACATGGAATAAAGTGCGGCCAAATTTCAGGAATTAGCATCAACGCTAAACTCTATTCCCCGAGATTGGTTAGCGTCTCTGCTTGGATGCTGAACACCGGAGGAATTGTAGGAATTATTTGCTTTCTTGACAGTTTTCCGATAGTTTTCGCGTTCGGGTTTACTGTTACTGCTGTTTTGCTGTCCTGGGAACTGGCGAAGACAGCAGGACGTTTGCCATACAAAATATGTCTTCTCCAGTTAAAACAAACGTGAAATGGATAGACGTGAGTACCATACCCGTTGAAAAGCTATTCCGCGTCGGTAAAAGTCTTTTACTAACACCTCTCGGCAGGGCCTGCGCGGCCTCGCATCCATTTCTGTGGTTGTGACACATCTGACACATATTGCCGACCCGGATTTGTTCCAGGCTGCTGACTCCCCCGGGGTTCCGTCGCGAATTCTTCAACTGCCGTTCATCCGAGTGTTCTTTCAAGGCAGACTCGGTGTTTCCATCTTTGGATTTGTCACAGGCTATGTTGGCGTCTTGAAGCCGACTTTGCTGAGCAACGCCGGCCAGTATGACGCGGCGTACAAGGTAATCGCTGGTTCAGCTTTGCGGCGTATTCCTCGGCTTGTTTTGCCGACAGCCATAGCCACAATTATCCTGTGGCTTTGCACCTATTTGGGGCTCTTCTACCCCGCGCGTTATGTGAGCAGCAAATGGCTCAAGCGGTTTGTCCCGGAGGCCAAGGGATTCCCAGTGATTGCTGTGTACGCCCTGGGGGAGAATTTAGTACATACTTGGACGCGTTCGTACAACTACTATGATTTTTTCAACTGGACGCTTCTGCCGTTGTGTCGTTGTGCTATGCATATTTTCTGTTTTGCCTTTGCTACGGTGAAGTTTTCACCGAAGCACCGATTAATTGCTGCTTTCCTGGCTTTTGCTTACTTTTGGGCAGCCTATGAGCGTAAGTAGAGAACTATTTGGTAGCCTGATGGGGGCTTATTGGTTGTTTCGTGATTAGGTGTCATTTGTTTCATATTTGGTGTTGTTGCTTGGTTATTTGAGAGAGTTTCTTCTGTTGTGAGTTTTCAGTTGGCTGTTATTCTGCTTTGTATTTCATATATTTGGTTTTAAGCTTTTAACGGCGATTGTTTGTCGTTTCTGCTGAATAATTCGATTGTTATTTGTTATTCTTGATTGTTTATGTCACTTTCGGCACTCTTCTTGATTTGGTATGATTTGGTTTGATTTGGTGTTGTGATTCCTTTAGTTTCCTGAATTTTGTTTCTTCTTCCTTTCCTCCGTTAATCTCCTCTTCCCCTCACTACTTCCTGATCTCCACTTTTCTTTCCGCCTTTCTCTCCACATCTCCCTTCCCACGTTTCTCTTATCTATCTATTTATCCCCTCAATACTAACAAATGAGCTGCTGTGCAAATGCCAGCATTCTTCGGTGTCTTCATGTGTCAACTCCAGAACTACGAACCAGCGGAAAACTTCTTCCGTCGACACCCGCGTGCGTGCCGGTACGCTGCTTTCCTCATATTGTTTGCTGCCTTATGGATTGGTTCGATCCCAGAAGGAAAACTGAGCATCACTGAATGGTCAGACAATCTATCGTTGTTTGTTCGGCCAATGTTGCCTGGTGGTTCCGATATTGTAAGATATTCAACAGCTATATGTCTCTGCGGTGTAACTCTGAGTATTCACCTGTCGCCGGCTGTTAGGGATGTCCTAGCGAATAAGTATTTTCTGTGGCTCGGGAAGCAGTCGTTTGCAGTGTATCTTCTGCATTCTATAACTTTGAAGACGATTCTTGTGTGGATGAATTTTGGATTCCTCATCCCACCTATGGTGGAGAACGACAAGGGGAAGATGGTTTCCGGGGTTTTGGAATACAAAGGACATTTACACTATCTCCTTAGTTTACTTGTATATTTCCCTGTTACCTATGGCATTGCTGTGTTATGGATGAGGCATGTTGATCCATTCTGTGGCAGGCTCACGAAAAGGATGGTTGATGCCATTCAGCAGCCAATGTGATGAGTGTATAGGAAGAATATAGGAATAATATAGGAAAAATAAAGGAAGAATAATAGGAGGAATACTTGGAAGAATAATTGGAAGAATGTTCGGAAGAATGTTCGGAAGAGGAGCAATTATCCTTGTTAGAACTGTAGGATGAAGGAGAGAGTTGAGGGTGCGAACGAAGAAAAACCTGAGCTAATCAGGAAAATAGAGACACTGTCAAAGCTATTAGGATACTGAGATGCAAGATTGAAGAGCATAAAGGAACAACTGAACATGATTTCTGAAAGAAACTCGTCAGAGAAGAAAAGTGCTTCCAAGCGACAGATGGAAAGATGATCCATCGGGAACACCACAACATAACAGCCTCTGGAAGATAGGGAGTCAAAACAGAGGTTATAGTCAACTGTGATTGAAAATTATATATGCTGTTTAATGCTCCGACAACCTTCCATATCAGCGTGGTTCTCAAGAGTTCCCGTGTCGAGGTCTTCTATCTATGAATGTCAACTATGTTAAACCTTTTCGCGTTATACCGTCGAGCAGCGCGTCGAACCAGCCTCGAGAAGTTCCTAGGAATCTTGTTCTCAAGATGGAATTTCATAAGTACTTCGAGAGTATTAAGGGCATTTCTCCAGGAAAAGATTATCTATTTTATAGTAATAGCTGATCTACGAAGATTGGTACCATCAGATTCGCTATTAGAAGCACTCAGAAGTATAAAATGTACATCAGTATACACTGATGCCCCGATAGCACACGAAAATGTTACTTTTGCCTATAATTTATTGAAACAAACGTTTGTTTTATTTATCTTATTATCATCATTCGAAGGTCGTTTTCGATCGGATTTTGTTTTAAGTCCTGCGAAAGTAAAAGAGTATATAGATACGGCTCCTCCTGTAGCCTAATTGATGTTTTATTAATGAGAAGAAGTATCTATTTTAAAGAGACAAGCTTCTGTATGGAAATCAAAAAAGTAAATGGTTATAACTAAGAATAGCGGATCTGAGTTCTGGTATAAAGTATCACATTGGTGGGGCAATTCTATCTGGACGCGAGAAATCCTGGACCAAAGATGTGCATCTGAAGACCTGAGAGTTTATGAACTAACATTTTACCGTTTAGCACTCTAAAGTCCATTCACCACGGTGTAATACCTGAAAGAAATACAATAATCTTTCCAAATGCCCCACACTTCACGGTTTCGGAGTTCACTACGCAGATCAAAGTTTATAAATTCGCCGTGGATTTATTAAGCATTAACTGATTACGTCAGCACGATACTCACGACAGCCAAGCATTTCTTACTACTCGCGTATCAATCAGCTTTAGGACGACGCGTTCCAGCGAAAGGTACGCTGAATTGGTCGAAATCTAGATCACTGGATGGGTAATGTGTTTCTAGCGAGAGCTGGATTGTACAGGTTCACCTTTGAGGTAGGAGAACCTGTCTCAAATTGTAAAATCGCGTCGCGTAATTGATTTGTTGCTTGAGTTCTGGCCTCCGGTACAATGTAGAGCCACCGATCCTTCTGCCCGTAGACGAAGACCCTGAGACATTCCTTTGCTATCCACGTGGATGAAATTATCTAAAAAACTTTGGCACATTTTCGGATAATCAGCTACGAATAGAGGCCACAACGCGACTGTAAATGCGCGTTCCCGCCTGCAAGGTTGAACATTTCATATAGTGTAATGAAAAGCATACTTCTTTATATTTTCTTTCTTGCTGTTGGTAAGAAGAGTGTTACAGCTCAAGTAATATCAAAGGAAATATCAGAAATGTCAAATAGTAATTATCAACCATCAGCTGGTTCTCGTACGGCACCGCTGCTGTTCTGTTGCTACGGGAGTTTGAAAAGAATTACGATTGAAAAGTTGAGCCACGACGTTCCTAATACGGAAGAAGCATACTATGTAAGGTAGCTACTGCCGAAAATGAATATCTAGTTTTAACTAACTCTATATAACTTAGGTTCAAGCTTAAAGCTTAAAACCGAGCCTGCAAATGGAGAAAGGTGTAAACATTACCGTTTGTCGAATGAAGGAAGTCGGCAAAAAAGAGAAGAACAAGATCCAAAAACTGAGAAAAATTCATGTTTCGTAGTACCGAATACTAGGACGTATCATCAGTTGCATTGAATGTTTTACTCAGACCGCCTATTTTCTGAAATTTAGTCTATGGCGTAAAGTTTGCACTAGGTGGCTCATTAGACTTCTTTCGGTGACTAAAATGCGTGGCTAACGTGGCTTACACATATGTCACGTAGATTGACTACTAAATTCGCAACATTGACAGGGGTTCTAAGGTTCGAAAAATGAATCCCTTTCAGGACTTTCAAGACCTGAATTGAACGACTACTAGTCAAATGTCAAATGTCAGATGGCTGAAAGTGACATTTCCGGCACTACCTATCAACGAATACCCGACAGGTGTTGTAGAATGGGATCCAAACTTAATCAGCGTATGTCCGCATTTAGCCTGCAACCTTAATAAGACCAACCACAGAAACAGCCAGTAGCAATTGCAAACTTACAAGCCGCTACAAATAATATTCCATTAGTTAGCCAACTGGTTCATCTACCAGCGTGTTAGAAGTCATTTCAAGATAAGCATGAGATTACGGACTCAGCCGT
This sequence comes from Sporopachydermia lactativora, assembly GCA_030579575.1. Taxonomy (NCBI): domain Eukaryota; kingdom Fungi; phylum Ascomycota; class Sporopachydermiomycetes; order Sporopachydermiales; family Sporopachydermiaceae; genus Sporopachydermia; species Sporopachydermia lactativora. The sequence continues at coordinate 19,592 of JAKTRH010000135.1, forward strand.
AGTTCCCGTAATACATCCTGTAGCCTCCGCATCAGTGTCTCAGGGGGAGTGCCTTTGAAAAGTTAATTATCCTACTCTCAGCATAAACCCTATCTTAGTGCCAGCTTAGATTCCCTATCTGGACATCACCAAACCTTACACCACAATTCAAATTGGCAGGCTTTGATCTCGCTATTAACGAGATTGTGGGCTGAAACTTTTTTCAGCCGCAAAGATACCGCCGATTGTTGACAATTCAAACAACAAAACAAATATCTGTTGGTGTGCGCGAGCGGGAAGCAAAGCGGATGTTCCGAGAGCTGATTGGATGGCAGGGCATGAAGCGTTGATCCATTTGCATTCAGGATAGTGGAATAAAAACCACGCTGGTCTGTTCCAGTAGATTATACAATTTCTGGGCGCCATATAGCAAAGGCCCGCGGCAGCTCACGGATCCTAGACCTACTTGGCAGTGATGAGCAGAGATAAGGAGGAGAAACTGGGCCTGGCGCCCTTGGAGCTGGATGACCCGGCACATTTGGAGCGGGAGATTGAATTTACACCAGGTACAGGGCGTTCGTCGATGGAAGGCTACAAAGAAAAGCCGCAGAAGCTATTTGAGCTGAAACCGCGAAGGTCTACGGGAGTCGTGAGGCTTTCTGATATTCTGAAACAGCCTATGGTGAAGAAATTTACAGCTATATGCCTTCTGTTATTCCCTCTTTCCACTTTTGTCTACCTTCTTCATCAGACGTACTTGACAGACAAGAATATTCGCTACATTCCGGATCTACCGAACGGGCGACAGGAAGGCGCAGAATCTGATCTTAATATCACGTTCTATGATCTCAATGATTACCACACAACCCCAGAAGCATGGCAGCGGAATGAGAAGATTTTATTCTTAGTACCTCTGAGAGACGCATCCGCTCATTTGCCTATGTTTTTCTCCCATATGCATAATCTATCATACCCGCATAACCTGATAGATTTGTCATTCCTCGTGTCAGATTCTAAAGATCAAACAATGGAGGATTTAATTGAGTTTTTGACAGAATGTCAGAGCAATAAAGACAAATCTCAGAGATTTGGTAGGATTGAAATCTATGAGAAAGATTTCGGTCAAGCCATTGGCCAAGGGTTTAGCGATAGACATGGATTTGCAGCTCAGGGACCTCGTAGGAAGCTTATGGCTCGGGCTAGAAACTGGCTGTTGTCTACAGCTTTAAAACCGGATCATTCATGGGTATATTGGAGAGATGCTGATGTTGAGACTGTTCCAGCTACAATTTTAGAAGATTTGATACACCATGATCGAGATGTTATTGTTCCTAATGTGTGGCGTCCTCTGCCTGACTGGTTAGGCAATCAACAGCCATACGATTTGAATTCTTGGCAGGAATCTGAAGGTGGATTGGATTTAGCGGAAACTCTGGACGAGGACGCAGTTATAGTCGAAGGTTACGTAGAATACGCTACATGGCGGCCACATTTAGCATATCTGCGAGATCCTTACGGAGATCCTGAAACGGAGATGGAATTAGACGGTATTGGGGGAGTTTCTATTATGGCGAAAGCGCGAGTTTTCCGTGATGGTGCACATTTCCCTGCTTTCTCATTTGAGAAGCATGCAGAAACTGAAGGATTTGGTAAAATGTGTCGTAGAATGGGCAAAGAAGTAATTGGATTACCTCACTACACTATTTGGCATATTTATGAACCTAGTAGTGATGATATTAAGCATATTGAATGGATGGCTGAAGAAGAAATCAAACGTACAGAATGGGAAGCGAATCGTCAAGTGTATGAAAAAGCTTGGAATAATTTGTTTGAGGATCGCCAAGAAGATTGGCGGTCTGAGAAGAAACGGGCAATGAAAAACACTGAAAACATTAAAGGTCGAACTGTTGTTGTTGACTGGAGTGGTCAGGATGATGAATATTACTTAGAAGTTGATGAATCCAAACCCAAGGAAACTCAATCTCAGGATCCGAGAAAAATTACTGATCCGCGATCGTTTTTCCGTACGGAAAAGAACAGTGGAGATGTGCGAATTGATATCACACCTTATGAAAAGTTTATCAGTAATCGGGAAAGGATTATGGCAGAGAAGGGCGTCACACACACTTACGACAAGGACAAATACAAGTTGGTTAAGTGGACGTCACCTGACTCGGCGCCGTTGGTCATTGACCGATTACCAGAAGGGTATGAAAATGTGGGATAATCAACACAGATGGGAGTTCATCCATCGAATTGGGCAATTCTGGTTCATAGTTTGAGACTATACACCAGTAGGGATAGGCATAAAGCGTGATAAATGGTATTGCAAGTTGTAGGTCATTTTATACTGAAAAACCCCGCAGTATGAAGAGAAATTTGGGTTGAATTACCCCGAGATATAGTGAGCTGAACGCTCTTAAAATTCCCATGATAACTCAACCCATTACACATCTACAGACGAAATATCTGTATTAAATCTAGTGTCTTTTACGAACCCCATAATTGCTAATTTTCCCTTCACATTTCCTCGTGCCCGTTGAGTACATGCGAAATATCACTAACGCAGCTCGGCAAAAAAGGAAGCTTCCGAGTTTTTACCGAGCTGAGCTTTGCCTTACATGTTCCGCTAAACTTCAACTTAATACACTACTGTTCCACGTTTAAAGCTAATCGGGAATACACTCACCCTGTTTCCACCCTGCCCTGACTGCACCTTGTAAAACCATTCCCAACCCGTCGTTCACAACTGCCCCGCTCAGCCGTGAACCGCTTCTTCGGTTCCAACTTCATCCGCTGTTTCACTCCATTTCTAGCCTGAACGCGTTCGAACGCGTATCTAAACGCGTTTCTAAGAAGGTTGTAGAAATAGCGCGATTTCAGTAAGGTTAACCAATAGTCATTCCTATTCTGTAAATAGACACTTATACTTCCCGATTGGGTAGCAGAACGAATTAGTCAACTGGAAGCTGCAACTCACGGCTTAACGATCGAAAACTGGGGCGGGCACCTGTCAAACGATTTATTATTGTTCTGCTTCTTATCTAATCAATTTTCCTATCACATTTCTTGTTTTTGCTCCTTTATACTCTTCTACTCTTTTCCTGTTTATATACTTCACCTCAACTAAACTGACTTTTACCTTTCACATGAGTTTCAACTTTACATACATTTTCCGCTAATTAGGGTTGGTTAGCAAAAATCATATCAAAATTCCTACATAGCGAGAGTAAAAAAATAAAAGCTATAACGGCGGCGCAAGACTCTTACATCTGAGATCAACAGTACTCAGTACTGGTTATCCTGCGAAATTTGGAAGCAAACAGTCGCACTTTCAACGCTGAATCTGCAGGGCTCGGTTGCTAATTAAAACAAAGCAGCCACAGTTCAGCTCTCAGCTCTCAGTCCAGATCCACACATCTCCTGCCGAACTATCGTTGCCTACGATACGGAAAGAATCAACTAAACTGAAGCCAGAAACTAATCAGGAACAGGGGAAGTAAACAAATAAGCGGAAGTACACATACACGCAATGTACAATCGCACAGACGCGACCTTGCTGTGGCCGAGCCGCTCATCAACGCTTTGGCTCCCAACAGTGCTCGCCACTTCTACAACACCGATTGTGGTTCCGACGGCCCCGGCGCTACGCGGGTCGTCCACAGCGTCCACGACGTCCACAACGTCGGCTCGGCCGTCTTCTACGCGGCATACGACGCTGCTGGATACCACTGCCGAGTCGCACAACGTTTCCGACGTGATTACACAGTCAAATATGCATTCGCTTTCATATCCGAGTTCATCGGAAAGTATACAGGATATAACCGTTCAGCATACGGATTTGGATTTGAATTCACTCTCAATTTCGACTTCAATTTCGACCTCAGTTTCTTCATCAGTTTCTTCATCAAATTTGTCTTCCAATTCGCCATCAAATTCACCCTCAACTGCTCCCACTGCCAGCTCTTCGCAGACTCCCCGCTCTGTCCTGACAATTCGCACCGTCGCGTCAACTACACATCTCACAGTGGTGCGTTCTACTGTGACTCTGCTGCCTCCGAGCACTATTACGCTAGAATCTGCCACTGTCGCGTTTGTCATAACAGCCCCGGATACTACTATGACGACGGACTACGTTGTCACGACATCTGTACCCGTAACAGCTGATTGTACTACCGATACGGATTCTGCACTTTTCACGTACACAACAGATGGTGACTATTATACTAATTATATACTGAAGGGGGCTGTTGACCTGACTGATCTCCACAGTATTGCGAATCCGTTGTATGGCCATCGGGATGCGAATGGGAAAACACACAGCAACAAAGCAACTGTGATTGGGGCATCAGTTGGTGCCTCAGTTGGCGCGCTTTTATGTGCGGTTATAGTATTTATTTTGTGGCGATGTCGTCGGAAGCGGAATCGGGATGTTGCACATTCACGTGAAGTGTACAGTAACCCTTTTCAACAGTCTTCGGAAACGGTTAGACGCGCTTTTGTACCACCGCCAGTCCCGTCTCGGTGTTTTAAACCGGCACAAGCGGAAGCGGAAAATGGAAGACCGAAGAATGGAATGAAAACGACATCGGATAATGCCGGAACAATCAGGACCGAGAAGGAAGATACGTCAGAGGTAGAGAAACAAACAGCAGGACTGGGATTTGAAATAAAGAATTCAGTGAATGCGGATAGCGAAGAACAATACGGCACAGAGCAGGGATTACAAATGGAAGGACAGTCGGAGAAGAATTCAACACAAACGTCGGGAACAGCGGGAGAAGCGGCAGCACTTGCCCCACCATTTGTGCCAAGACACAGAAGAATGTCAACATTAGACGAACTCCCTGAAGAAGAGTGGGATGTAGAAGATAGTAGAAAGCCTGGTGGTACTTGTAGTGATAGTTGTAAGCCCAATATACCAGTACCGATGTTCCAGTTTGCTGATGAAGACGATTTAGACAGCGAAGACGAGTTAGAATCGCGACTGGAAAGGTACCGAGTTTTGCGAGCTAAGAAGCTGGGAATTCCTCCAATAGGGAGTACTTCAGAAGAGTATGGTGACGCTGAGCTCACGGCTTCGCCTGGTGGATCGTCTGTATCTTCTTTCTCAACTGAGTCGTTATCAGGGGATGAGATTTGAGCCAGAGACTGGTTCTCTGTAATGGGAAATTGCCTGTAGTCAGGGAATGTTATGAATTTATGATAGTTATAGTAAGTAGTTTAGAGGTTCCTAGCTATAGAGGGAATTATGTTTAGTATAGATTTAATGGGTCTGGGATATTATAGAGGATGTAAGAGAGTTGTAAGAGATGATTATGGATAATACAGGGAGTACGGGGAGAGGTGGAAGAGAAACCAGAACTATGCGGTGAAGTGGAAGTTCAATAAGACACTGGAGAGGTCCCAAAGTCCACGAGTAATCTGTTGAAGAGGTGGTCGAAATTAGGAAAATTGGAATCAGGAATCAAAGAAATCACAATGAAGGGCGACAGGATTAACAGAGGGAGAGAAATGCATGAAATGGACTTTATGAACTAATAGAGTTTGAATAGAAGAACATGTGCTGACGGAAACGTACTAAGTGTGAGATCGGAAAACAGCTTTTAACTGTGTTAGAGCCTCACCATAGTCGAGACCCTACAATACAGCTTCTAGAGGACCCCGATGGTACTCAAATAGCCGGCTCATATGACCCGGGATACACTGAATCAGAAGGAGAAACGTATTATGATGCTTCCAGCTTCTTCCTTTACAAGGATAGACATATATTGTTATACTGACTACTGGAAGAGCTTTAAGCTGTATAGTGTGTGATAATAGTATGCGCTAAATGGAACTTCGGCACTATTAGTCTCACATTTGCTTTCTAACGATCACAGAACGTTGAAAATATAGCTGAAAGATGAAAATATAACAGCTGGTTCACACCAAACAACCTGTGTGATGCTTTCAGACTTATAAGTCATTCTGGGATCAAATGGAACATCGCCTGTGCAAAATACAGGAAGAGTAGAATACGAAGAGTTGTGTACGGTAATATGAAGAGTTGTATACACACTTCTGCTGAGAAATTATGCTCTTTATCAACACAGCTGAAGCATACAATACACAGTAGCTTGATAGAACGTTTGATGGAAAAACGAAATAGCAGACTCTCTACAAACTCATCTGGAAATGGAATATCTACTCTGGGAATCGCTAATCATGCTGAATTACGTAGCATATCAACATACTTGATATTCCACCTCATACCTATCTAACACCCCTCTCCACCCTTCTCAACCCTTCTCCAACCCTCTTTCCTACAATTTCACTATCCATCAACTCATACATTGATACATAATCATCAGATATCACTTATCGTCTCTGCTTACAGCAAAGCACCTTTCAAAAACGCCACCAAGCCGTAAGCACCGGGGTCAGGAATTTTATCATCATCAGTACCAAACTGATGCTCAGAAACATAACTTGATCTACCAAATTTAGCTCCAAGTTCTTTAGTAGACTCACTACCTTTCTCAGCAGCGGCAACAGCAGCTGCAACATCACCGCTAGTGGATAATTCAGTGATAAAAGGCTCTAAAGCGTCAATCACAGTTCGATCACCAACTCGGGCCCGAGTATACTTGTACAGAGTATCCTGAGCAACTTTTAAAGCTTTAGACAAGTTTGCCACAGTAACTTCCTCCTGTTGGACTTCACTTTGCAAACCTTTCACTAAACCAGACAAGAAAATGGAGTAAAGACCCCCAGATGTACCACCCATACTGTCTTCCACTAAATCGGCAATCTTAGCAACAGCAGCAGAGAGGGAATCAGAGGGAATCTCTTTAGCAGCCAAGGCATTGAGAATTGCCGTGGCACCAGCCAAAAGCGTCGTTCCGCAGTCACCATCTCCTACAACCGTATCGTACCGGGTAACAGTTGGTTCAGCTTCTTTCAGAGCAGAAGCACCTGATTCTAAGAGCGAAGACAGAGCTTCAAAAGAGAATTTACCAGCAGGAGCCGTTACTTGATCTTTTGCAACTCCTGCACCTCCAGTGAGTGCTTCAGTCTCAATAACTGGGGCAACGTTGACCCAAGCAGGGGCATCAGACGATTCTTTCAATAATTCCAGAACGTCCAAATCCAATCCTGCCTTTTTCAACTGTTCAGAAGCGCGGGAAGCATTTAAAAGAGTCACTGAGAACCCAGGACCGTTCAAAGCGGTCATATAAGTACCGATAACGGTTACTTTAGGAGAGATTTTGTACGTTTTCTCTAATTGGGCAACTACCAGTTCACCAATTCCGAGCATATCAAGCTGTGACAATCCACCAAGGTTGTTTACCAGCAAGAACACTTCATCAGATTCTTTGAAAGGAACAAAATACCGATCCTCATCAGATTCTGACAGCAGCATAGGAAGCATGTGCTCAGCGAGTAATTTCTCCGTACTGGGGATAGGAGCAAGTTTGTAAACACCGGCTTCGTTGTGAATACCCATACCGACTTCCATTTGGTTTTCAGCCAAGTCTGATTCAAAAGGTCTTCCTGGAATAGCGCAGTGCTCCAAAGAAGATCCAATAGACACTAAATTATCAGCAACAGCCTGAGCAGTCTTCTTGACGTCAGCCAATGGCAATCCGTGTTCAGCAGCTGTACCAGCGGCTTTATGAACAAGGACTGTACCAGCGATTCCTCTACGACCTACTAAACCTCCCTTCTTACGGCCTACAGCTACATCATCTCCTACAATTACAGCATCTACATGGAACCCGGCACCGTTTGCGCGTTCACCGGCCAAACCAAAATTGAGCACATCACCAGTGTAGTTCTTGACAACAAGCAGAGTACCAGAATCTGGGTGACTCACAGTTTCAATGGCGGCAAAGATCTGCTTAGTACTAGGGGAAGCAAAGATATTACCACTCACAGCGGCGTCAAGCATATTGTGACCTACGAAACCGGCGTGGGTCGGCTCGTGGCCTGAACCACCACCTGAAATGACGGCAACGCGCTTTGTACCAGCAGCTGGGCAGGCCTTCTTGTACACAACTTTGTGAGATTCCAACAGGGCCACGGCAGGATTTGTTTTGACAAATCCTTTAAGTGCCGTCGGCACATTATCTGGTACTAAGAATTGTTTAACCATTGTGCAAAACTGAGAAGCAGTAGTTCAGTTGATCCTCGGTGAAACGTGAAACGTGAAACAGCGCGGAACGGAACGGAGAGGTACAAAAAGGAAAATAAAGGGACCAACAGCATTATTTATTGACACAAAATGGGACCGACGCTTCTTATATGTGATCTGGTCAACCCCGCGGCTGATAAGGAGACACAATGGCAATTCTGCTTGTGGTGAAATAGAGTTTGTGCGAGGTATTGCCAGACCCTCTAGCGCATTTGGTATAAGTTCCGAGCTGGCAGTTTGGGCCGCGGAGTGAGGAGATAGAGCAGCGTAACGGAGACTTATGAGTTGCATGGAGGATATATAAATGGGTGTAATTCATTATTTTGAACGGCAGAATCAACTAAGCAGCAAACAGATTATGTCTGCAGGAATCAATAAACATGCGGCTGAAATGCCGGAATAATTTATTGACACGCAACAACAGTTGAAGCAGTTAGGGTATGTCAATAGCTTAGGCTCACTCTTACGAAGATTCAGTTGACGAATCTCAAGTAGCGAGACCTGCCAAGCAAAGTTCAAACCGGGGTATGTCTGACTCCCTAACTTGCCTGGAGAGTTACCGTTTCACCCCCGGAAAACTGTGCTTGCCCTGGGACCGTAAGGCAAAGAAACCAATCCCGGAAAATTAACATCGTCAATGTAGGCCACGTAATCCAAATGCAGAAAGCCGAAAATCCCTTGATTCAGTCGCGACAGCCAACGGTTTTCCTTGACTGCATTCAAATTTATCTCTGTAGTTTTCCCGGCAGGGAGGAGCAAAGTTTCTGGGGTTAATCCGAGAGGGTCTGGCGGCAAGGGTCGCTCCGGGTAACTGTCCAAATGCGGAATGGAAACCGGCAACCAAGTAGGACCACGGAGAAATAATCCGAAGGGCTTTTATTCGGCTACCATTACTGGATTCTAGTGCGGAGTAACGGTTTTATAGCGATTTGTCAACACTTTCTCAGAGCGATGGCTGTCAGTGTAGCGTTAATAAAGTTCAGTCCAAGTCGACAGCTCAGAAACTGCGTTGTAGATACCTACTGTTCACTTCTCGTTGCCCTCCAACCTACACTCAAACAAACAAGACTTGTCAGACCATATACGAGACCCTTGGGCCGAGACTTCGGTGCCTGAAGTCCTGATGATACTATCATGCCGACCCGAAAGGGCAGTCATCACGAACTCCTCTATAAAACTTTGTCTGAGCAAAAATAAATCTCTCGACACACCCCCGCCAACATTAAATGATCACATCATCATTATATACCATTACATCAGGTATCTGGGTGTATAATGAAAAACTTCCGCGACGCGTTTCGCCATTGAGCTTCACTGAATAATGACGCGGTATTCATCTCTGAACAGCCATAATCCCTTCTTTACCGACAGGAAACCGTTCTGGAAACTTTCCGCGTGCATCCTGTAACCTCCATACAAACTTCTGCAGCACCAGCGGAACTACAGGCTCAGGTAAACCCCTCCATTACTCCTATCTTTTCTCCAAGATGAGCCACGTGGATCAGTTTGAGAAAATATACCTGAACCAGTCACGGGTGGCTGGCAAAGTGCGTTTTGCCGACTCGGGTCTCGGGTGGAAAGGGTCGAACCACAGTGCTGGCGGATCTGCCGCTGCGGCCATCAATGAACCGTTTCTTCTCCCATCTTCTGAGATTGTCGGAGTTTCCTGGAGCCGAGGATCTCGGGGCTACGAACTGCGCGTTCAGTCTAAAACGCGCGGCGTGATTGTGTTTGACGGGTTTGCCGAGGACGATTTCACTGCCGTGCGCCAGTCGCTTCAACGGAACTTCAAAGTACTCTTAGAACACCGGGAACACAGCGTGAGAGGTTGGAATTGGGGTAAAGCCGAACTTGCTAAATCCGAGCTCGTTTTCCAGGTCGCCAACAGACCCGCGTTTGAGATCCCATACTCGGAAATAAGCAACACAAATCTTACGGCGAAAACGGAAGTTGCCGTGGAGCTAAACATCGCTAACGATCGGCACAATAAAGCCGGCGATGAGTTAGTAGAACTGCGTTTCCACGTGCCTGGCACGGCCCCGCGCGGCGACCGAGCCGACGAGGAAGCTGAGGACGCGGAAGAGCAAAGCGCGGCCCAGCTATTTTACGAGCAGATCAAAGAGAAAGCCGATATCGGCGTGGTGGCCGGAGAAGCAGCGGCTTCTTTCCAGGAAATCTTCTTCATCACTCCTCGCGGCAAATACGATATCGATATGTACCGAAGCTCTCTGCGGCTGCGGGGTAAAACGTACGACTACAAAGTTCAATACAGGCAAATCCAAAAGATGTTTTCTCTGCCTCGGCCCGACGGGATCCACCATGTGCTAGTGGTACAAATTGATCCTCCACTGCGCCAGGGACAAACGCGGTATCCGTACTTGATTATGCAGTTTTTCCGGGACGAAGAGCTCGAGCTGGAGCTGAATGTGGACCCGCAGGAGTTTGACGAGTCACTGCGGGACAAAGGATTGAAGATGAAGTACGATCAGGCGACACATGAAGTAGTTTCACAGGTTTTCATGGGTCTCACGGGTCGGAAAGTGATTGTGCCGTCGTCGTTTGTGAGCAAGAGCACAGACCCGTGCGTAAGCTGCTCGCTGAAGGCGTCGGAAGGTCATTTGTACCCTCTAGACAAGTGTTTCCTGTTTATTCCGAAGCCTACAGTGTATATTCCATACTCTGAGATTGCGTATATTACTCTATCCCGGGTTAATGGTTCGTCTTCTAACGTGTCGTCCAAGACGTTTGATTTGGTTATCACGCTGAAATCAGGAGCAGGCGAGCAGCAGTTTTCGAATATCTCAAGAGAGGAGCAGCAACTCTTGGAATCATATATTAAAAGCAAGGGAATCAGGCTTAAAAACGATCTCAACGAGCAACAGAAGTTCACTGATCTTCCTGACACGGACAGCGATGACGAAGACGTGGAAATGGGCAGTGCCGGAGAGGATTCTGAGTCAGACGATGAAGACTTCCAAGCTGATAGCAACGATGACGCTGATGATATCGCGGAAGAATACGATTCTGCTGCTTCAGCGGGTAGCGACAGCAATATGAGTGACTCGGAAGACGAGAGACCAGCTAAAAAGTCGAGAAAATAAGGCTTTTGCAATGAATTGTAAATTAGATGCTGGGTTGATGACTGTAGATAGGTCAAATGTAGGAAAACAAGGAGAAGGGAGCAGCGGGAAAGTAGCAAATCAATACAGAACAAAGTTGTGAGTATCTACGCGAATATAGAAATAGTCAATATATTCAATCCTGAGGGATGTTGAGGAGTTTAAACTAGCAGAAACGTAGAGAATAAATAGTGAGAAGGTCAAAAAGGCGGAAATCGAAAGAAGGTAGACGTAGAATAGAAGGAATTATTCAAGGCGAAAGCAGAGCGTCTAAGACAGGGAGAAGAGATGGTGACTTTCAAGGAGAGAAGGCGAACCGACCAGAGACAAGGAAATGATAGCACGATGACAAAGGGAGAAAACTGATTTGAGCAGCAGGTAAGCTGTGGTGGACGAATTAAGGGAAAACAGGTATTTAGGTCAACAGGAAGAACATTCTCTCAGTTCTCAGTTACGAAGATTGTTATTGTACTTGAAGGCTCAAGAATAAAGCTAGTGTATCTTAATATTCAAAAGTGCATTCAGAGGACTTCCGTATATTCTCAGGTACGTTTCTTATCACTCTTAGCGTTCTAATCTGTATCTGGCTTGACCTGCGAGTGTCCTTGAAGACTGACGAATGCTCTTTGATGGTCTGAAAATCATACCGCTGTAGCTAGTTAAATTTTATGAAAAGATTGGTATTCTGAAATGAGCTCGAGACGATTTACAGCATTCATACCCAGCACATGCTAGATACTTAGCTTTACCTATTATGAGCCTGGAACAAAGAAAAATACCCGATCAATGGCCGTGAACTTTCCCAAAGCCTGAAATAATCCTTTCGCTTTATCTGGGTTCTGCTACGGGCGTCCTTCAGGATTCCAAGTTTTAGATTCTGGGCCTTCCAGCTGTATTGGCTATTCAAGCGTGGTCTTTAGACATTCCAAGTGTAAAAGTTCTACACACTTGTTAACCTTCTTGATAACTTATATTTAAAAAGTTTGCCTATACTCTCACATCAAATCTTAGTCCAGTAACTACAAAAAAAGTATGAAAACATAGTAATACACTAGAGTCTCTGTTCATGGAGACAAGGAAAACACCTATTAGGTTTATAGAGATGCTCTTGTCAAATATAGATAACTCACCAGAATCCATTGACTTGCGAATTCCGGGCGCAATGATTTGGATATGAGCAAAGTTGTGGGATTTTGAGATCTCTCGGGGTGAATTCAACCTACCCGAGATTTCAAGAACTAAACTAGTGGCTCCTGGATAGACGATCCCTGTTATCACACCTTGGTACTCTGAAACTAGAGCTAATGCTACGTTACGCATCACAGGACTTACAGACAATTACTGTGAACTCAACTCTACAATTCTCGACCGCCCCCCCAGCCAATTTTCTTCCTTCCTACAAGTGCAATATCTACAATTGGAACCCAGCCATTAGTCATATTCTTACATATTGGAAAATAAATCTATTTTGCCACGGTGCTCAGAGCAATATCCTTGGACGAATCGGACGAGTCCACTTCAGTCTGTTCACCTTTCTGAAGCGCTTCCACACGACGAGTAACCTCAGCTTCATCAATGGGGCCCTCAGCCTGCTTCTTCTTCCAGAATTTGATACTCTGACCCTTGCGCAAGAAGGGCAGATGTCCTGTCTTCTCTTCATACAGCATAACTCCGACAAATAGCAGAAATACAAGCCAGTAAACATTGTACGAGATAACAGAACCATACGTTGCACTATTCTGCCATCCCAGAATAGCATTGAAGATATCCCACCCATTATCGATCTGAGGATTGCAGCAGTTAACGTGCCACACAGATTTACTAATATCATAAGTTCCTGGACCTGAACCGTTCTCTGAAGCATCACCACCGGTAGCCTGATTGTATTTATACGCCTCAAAGAACCACACTGCCTTGGAGAATAACCCAGCAGAGATAAGGTAAAGAATTGCGGTTGAGACAATCAAAAAGACCTTCATAGAGACAGCAGATCCACCATAGTACAAAATCATTCCCACAACGATACCGGCGAGCAAGCCACAGAACACCGGCAGAGGGAAAGCGGTAGCAGGCGTTGATAAACCGACACCTCCTACAAACACTACAGCTTCTAAACCTTCACGAAGCACAGTGACAAATGGGAGGAAAAACATAATATATTTCTTACCCCAGTACCCAATCTTGAACCTTTCCCATTTACCTTGGGGCTCAGCAACAAGAGATCTAGCCAGCTTGACTCTCCATTTTTCCTGCATCTTGTTGATTCTAAGAAGCGGCAGACCCATAAAAGAGATAATGATAGAAGCAATTAAAGCGAAAATACCTTCCCAAAGGTCTTCAGAGTCTCCCCACAGATCCTTGTCCAAGGAGTAGAAAACACCAATAAATGCTCCACCTATTGCAAAACAGATAAATAGACCTAGAAAAGATCCAATCCAAACCTGCTTACACAGTCTTTTGAACATAGTTTTATCCTCCATGCGACCGATACCATTCTTGAGGAACCCGAGCAGCACGGAGACAACGATCGACGCTTCTAGCGTCTCACGGAATACAATAAAGAAAACCTGTGGTGAGAAGACTTTGTTAACCATTTTGAGAGTTGTGCAATAGCTGGTTTCTTGCTTGAGACTTCAGCCTTTCTCCGTAGGTACCGATGAGCAGTTTTTCACTGCGTTTCCAGCAGCCAGGGCCCGCAAACGGCAGAGCCAGGCTTATAAATGAATAATCGAGGACCTCCGAGCTGAACATTCCGTTTGTGGGATGGGGGAAAATGATGAACGGGAATAATAGAGTTGCACCGTTAAAGCAAACTTTGAAGTGATTAAGCTTCCGGTAACGCGGGTGCGTGAAACGGGTGTACGCAAGCGGAACTTTATTTTGGGGCTTAATATGCTTGTAATTGCTAACAGTGAGGGTAGTCGAGAAGCTACAAGCAGTTTACTGTAGTTGATCAGATCAGCAAGTGAGATGATTGCAGTTTCCTGCGATAGCTGTGGTTTCTGGTGGTTGCTCTTTCTGCTTTCCTGGTAGTCGTTACTGGGGAGTTACCCCCAGGGGTCTGCGAGGTCAGCACTCAGGGGTTCAACAGAACCGTCGAGCAACTAAATCTCAGTCGCATTGACGTTGCCGTGCTGATGAAAATGATAAGGCGTCGAATCAGGACGTCCATCAATCAGGGAGGCTTCTTGAGATCATCAGATTTTAGGTTCGATCAACCCGCCTCAAGTTTCCTTTTTCAGCTTGGCTTATAATATCAGGACAGCCTAGTCTGGAAATGTACTATTTCGGGCTGGTCACAGTGCTTATGCACTTTAGCTTATAAGCTTAATTCGCACAGCTGGGCAGTGTCTTAATTTTGGTCGGCACGCCGAAAGGAATGCAATTCATGGTTGCATTTTACAAAATATTGATAGGCTAGAATGAAACATACTATATATGCCATTTGATGTATTGCAATAGCTGCCCAGTCCCGATACTCGCTGCTCAGATGAACCACCGAGGCAACGCAGCTCTACGTTAAGCATTTCATTTAAAGCTTTAATGGGCTAAGCCAAAACCTTAGATCAAACCTTATCACCTACATTAATATACCGCAACGAACAAGACTTATCAAAAGCATCTCTGGGGAGCCGTAAGGAAGCCCCTGACTGTATTTCGAATTGCAAATTTTCTACCGTGGGTTCAAAATTTCAGACGATGAAAGCTTGGCAATTCTTAAATCACAACTAGGAGCCGAGCTACACTGCCCAATGAACGGGACGACAAATCGATGAAAACTCGGCTTCTGCGTGAAATTTCCGAGT
>JAKTRH010000136.1:0-34579 GCA_030579575.1 Sporopachydermia lactativora
CCCCCCCGTTGTTACCGGTTTGAGCCGACGATTCCCTTATTTCAACGCTTTTCGACGCGTTTATCCTAACTTATCACCCACTTTAACCTTCTTTATTCAATCTATTTTCATCCTATTTCAGTTTTTCCCGTCGTAAATCCATACTTAGCTCGCTCAATGGATAAAATCGCTCATCATAGGCACATCGCATCTCATCTCATCCCATGCAAAACCGGTGAAAAATAGGGGCCTCGAAACCTAAAAGGGAAAAGGAGATCTCATCGTATTTCTACGGGATATTCGAAATTTTGATGGAAATTGCTTGCCATAAACTGCTCAGTACATAGTAGAATCCTCTAATTTGCTTCAGTTGGAAATACAGACAGCAATATCTTGGAATTGGTACTGCTAGCCCACGCGTTGAACTGTCAGTCAATTGGTTTGGTTCTTTCTGTTCTTCTTCATCTCTTTCCGCTCTG
The DNA here is from genome assembly GCA_030579575.1 of Sporopachydermia lactativora. Classification (NCBI taxonomy): domain Eukaryota; kingdom Fungi; phylum Ascomycota; class Sporopachydermiomycetes; order Sporopachydermiales; family Sporopachydermiaceae; genus Sporopachydermia; species Sporopachydermia lactativora. The sequence continues at coordinate 459 of JAKTRH010000136.1, forward strand.
CATTTCTACCTACTTTAGTCCGCTATACGGCAACTATACGCGTCTTTAATTCAAAAGCCGAACCCCACATAACTTGCACTGAGCATTTCATCCCCTAGATTCCGTTCCAGCCCCTTCCCCTGACTCCCTGTATCTCACCTTCCGCACAAGGTAAAGGTAAAGAAAGGTAAAGACAGGATACACGCAGCTAGCCGAGTTTAGGGCTAATGTATATAACTATAGATATATCCTGAGTAGTAAATGATCAAATCAACCCATTTCAACAGCCAAATGACCCACAATTGCGTCCCGTAGTTACTTCCATTCCGAATATCTCACTTCCCCCGCGTCACCGGACACAGTAAAGTATTCAGATGACGTAATCACTTACTTTTATTATTACGTAATCAGAAACCTCTATTGAGATTACCTAATCCTTAATCACCTCACGTCTCGCTTCTTTCTTCAACTCCGATCCGATGCCGAACGCAGTCGTCCACCCGGCCATTCCGCGGTGTTCCCCCGGCTTCCGACGCCCCCGACGCCACATCCCGCATCCGTCCCTGTCGAATACTCTTGTATATGGACATGCAAAGAAGCCGGCATCCTCTTCAGCCACATCTCTCCCGTCTCACTGCCGTTCCGCTCTCGGCACTGCTCTGGAACTTCTATATCAACTTGAACTCAATTTAGTGCCGACTGCGCCACCTGCGCCACCTCAGCCATCTCAGCCACCTTTACTACACACCCCTACTGCGCCTTCTGCGCCTCCTGCGCCTCCTGGTTCCTCTGAGCCCCCCGAACCTCTAATGAGCCCCTCCTGCTCCCTTGATACACTCCCTTACGAAATCCGTGCCGCAATTGCCGCTGAATGTGCGCAGGCCGACGCCTTCCACCTGGCACTCACGTGCTCGGCCCTCCGAGATGTGGCGCTCACCCGGCTGTACCAATGCATTGTTTTTGATTCCTCTCATCGGCATTTTGCTACTACGGAAGTGGAATTGCGGAGATATGTATGGACTGCGCCACAGAATGGGTCGGAAGTAGCCGAAAAGGGTGAAAAAATCGCCGCCACATTTGTCCGAACGGAAGGAGGGATTCGGGCTTGTTTGCGGGCTTTGCTGCGCCACAATGGCTCAGCTGCTGCGAAGGTTAAAAGATTAGAATGCCGCCACAATCCTGATATACCGGAATTGGAATTAGGGTTATCGCTGCGCCACATTTTGCCGCTTATGGTAAATCTGTCGGTGTTAGTATGGATGGGAGAGCCGCGGCTGTCACCTGGTTTACTGGTGGCTTTGCCGAACTGTGGCGCACGGCTTACTACTTTAGTATTGGATGCGGCGTTGCCAGCTCAGTTAGTGCCACAATTGGCTCAGCTGCGTCTCCCGGAACTTCGGCATTTTGTTCTGGCACCTTTCGGGAAGGTGGAAAACCTTAAACAGATTGCCGATTTGTTAGTGACGTCCTGTGGCGCAGCAGGTGGCGCTTCCACCCTTCAAAGTCTCTATTTGGCCCAAAATGAGCCGCTACGCCCAGCCTACGGCTCGGGCCGAGACGCGGCAATTACTTTGGTGGGAGGGAACGAACTTCCGGCTTTCGGGGTTACAAATTCTATATCCGGAGGTAGTTTCGGCACCACAAACGGAATTAGAAATGGATTTAACCCTGGAATTCTCGGCCCGAGCCCGGAAACGGCAGATCGGTACGCTGTACGTAGGTTTTTCAATAGGGTAAGACGGAAGGCTAGATTTGTAGAGATTTCACAAGATGTGGTGCAAGATGTGGCGGAGATGTCTGTTTTCGGTAATCTACGGCAACTCGGCTTAGAATCTGTGGCTGTGAGCTTACAAGACGCCGAAGCGTTAGCGCGGGCTGTCCCGTTAGCGCAGTTGCACACTCTGTGTTTGGTGAATGTGGCTGAGTTGCGGGACACTGTGGCGCAGCAGCAGCAGTTTGAAGAGATTCCTGATTCGGACGATTTCTCCGATTCGGATAGCTCTGAGCCACAGCATACCTCAATATGGGATTCGGGAAACTTCGGTGGCGCAGCAGACTTCGGCTTACGCGACTCAGCCACATTTTTAGACAGACTTACGGGCCGACTCCCACAAGTTCGGAAGCTGACGATCGATTGGAGTGGCGCACGGGCTGACGCTGCTGCCGAGTTTGTGGAATCATTTTCAGGACTCGAGTCACTCAGGCTGCGCCTCCGGTGGCGCAGCTCCCAATCAGGCAACTCTGGGAACTGGGCCGATACTTGCTCCCGGGCTGTGGCTGCGATTACCCATTTCAGAGCCACCCTGCGCCACCTTTGTCTCGAATCAGTAGAAGAAGACCGAGGATGGAAGCGTATTCCGGAGGCTTTGCTGCAACCTCTAGTGGAGTGCTCGGAATTAATATCGCTGCGCCTCCATATGCAATCTGTATCGAGTTATGTGGCTGTTTCCCCATTTGTCGATGCTAGTGGCGCAGGGTCGGCCACAAATTTAGCTACAACTCCCGAGTCTGTGGCGCAGCAGCAGGTGGCCCGGGAATTCATTGCACAATTCCCGAAACTGCGCCTCCTCGATCTGTACGGCGACGCTCCTCCGAGCTACCTCGGCCAAACGCTGTCGGTTTCATCGTACCTACTGGAAGATTGGATGCGGTATAGAGGGTTTGTGGCTGCCGTGGTGGCGGAATCGGAACCTCTAGAGTATATTCGGCTGGACCACACTGTGTTTGATGTGCGGGGAGAGCGGGGCAAGCAGGGAAGGCAGAGCGGGGGCGGGGGCGGGGCGGGGAGAACTCCGACAGGTTACGGAGTGGTTAGGGAAGGTATAGACGAATGGTTTGATCAGCAGGTATGCGACGGGTGGCCATGGACGCTCTAGTGGAGAGGGGGGGAGGTTTCTGTGAAAGGCCTGCTATCCGAGAGGGGCGGAAGGCGGAGAGAGACGGCGGAAGAGCCGAGACGGGTATGAGACAGACTTTTTTGATGATGTAATCAGTAATTTGGAAGAAGCGGAAAGAAGACAGGGAGGCGGGACGGTGCACGTGCATGGCGGGATTTAGACGGGAAAATATTGAGGTCAGGATTATGAAAGAGAGAGGAATATTGGCGGGAAATAACGGCATAGGATTTCCGGTGGAAAGGAAAGAAATGGGCGTGTAATGGGTGTTTCTGATTAGGTGATCAGAAAAGGCAGACCTCAGAGGAAGCGTGGCGTTCCGTCCTGTTGTTGGTACCGACAGAGGATGAATGCCGCAGTATACAGCGAGCACTCCGTTACGAGTACTCAGTATATAGTCTATGTAAATATAGGGGAATAACTTAACGGCGAGCAATTGTGCTTAGTATACATTGATTGTAGGTACTTTTTGATTACGTAATACATACATTAACAGAAACATTACTACTGAAGGGGCCATATGGCACTTCAGACTACTGTAATTGATCTTTCACAGTACAGATGTTTAACATACCGAGAAAGTAGTCTAATCAGTACCTTAGATGCTCTTCTGCTCGTTATATTCCAGTATTTGCCGAATAACACCGTCTACCTAAGTATAGGTTAATTTCCAGATTACGTCATCCACACAACACACCTCTCTCGTCATTCGATGCCTGTTATTCCCAGCCTGCACCTCCTTTCAGGCTTCCATGTCCTTACTCACTTACCAAACTTTTCACTCTTCAATCCTGTTTTTACCATCTCCTTTTGCCCCCTCCTCCCTTCTCCTCCCCTCTCTCTCTCCTCCCCTCTCTCTCTCCTCCCCTCTCTCTCTCCTCCCGCCTCCCCCCCCCTTTCCGATCACCTCATCACTAATTCCTCCTCGAACTTCGCATCTCACCACGCTCATGCCAACAGTCGGCACCACAAATGAAAAAACTCCGCTCCTCCATTCTCCATCCCCAATATCAAAACAATCCATCACAGACCGAAACTCCGACATCCCCAACCTTCCCGACCGACTATCCTCCATCCTCCTCTCACCACCATGTCCCGGAGAAGAGTAATAGACGACGAAGACGAAATAGCCGATGTGGCGTCGCCTGAGCCACAGGAGGCAATCGCTTCTCCCGGTGGCTCAGCCGAATCCCCCGGCCCGGATTCCGACGCTGACCCTGAAGACGTCGACTCCTCCGAAGAAGAGGAAGACGACGACGAGGAAGAAATGCAGAAAGTACAGGAAGGATTCATTGTAGACGACGACGAAGACGAACCCGAAGAAGCCGAGGCCGATTCCGATTCCGGCGAACCCAGGAAAAAGAAAAGCAAGAAAAAAAGGCGCAAGAAACCCGAACCACGTGAGTCGGACGACGAACTGCTAGAAGACGACTTGGAACTTCTAATAGAAAACGCCGGAGGCGTAGTGGACGCCACAGATCACGGAAGAAAGTACAAACGATTGAAAAGAGTGGCTGACGCGGAAGAATCGGGCCAACAACGCCGAGGATTAACGGATATTTTTGCCGACGACGAGGACGACGACGCGGAAGACGCAGAAACGGAAGACGCCACAGGCCGAACGTCGGGCCGAGCCGCGCCTATCGATGAACTGGAAGATTTCATAGAAGAAGACGAATTCTCAGGTGACGACGCAGAAGAACGGAGAAGGGAAAGAGAGGAAACCCGTAGATCCCGTAGAAAAGCCGCCTCGGCGTTTTCCCGAGACGGCATCGACAACGATAAGCTTGCCGAGTTGTATGAGATTTTTGGTGACGGAGAAGATTATGCTTGGGCTTTAGAAGCGGAAGCGGAAGCAGCGGAAGAGATCCGCGGGCCGGAAACAGCGGCGCCGGCGTTGCAGGACGTTTTTGAGGCTTCCGAACTGAAGGAGAAGATGCTGACAGATGCTGATAACGTAATCCGAGCCACTGATTTGCCGGAAAGATTTCAAATGCTCCGAGCGGGTTTGACGACTCCTTATGAGTTGGCAGGGGAGGAATTTAGCCGGAAACAGGAATGGGTGGCACAGCGGATGCTGGAGGAGAAAGCGGCGTTGCTGGTGGCTAAGCCACATTTGGAAGAACCGCTTCGGGAAGCTGTAAAACAGTGTGTAGAGTTTATAGCCCGAGACGGGTTAGAAGTACCGTTTATTTGGTTTTACCGTCGGGATTATTTATTATACAAAGAGAAAGTGCCGGTTAGAAATGCCGATGGCACTGAGGGAGCCGATGCCGATGTCCCGTTTGTATACAAGACGGAGAAATTACTAGATACGGATAATTTGTGGCGTATTTTAGATTTAGACACGGAATATCATGTGATGCTCGACGCTCGGAAACATGTACAAACGCAATACGAACTGCTAGACAGGTACGACGGCGTTTACACCGGAGCTTTGGCCTCTGCCGAGACTTTAGCCGACGTACAGGACGTGCAGCGGTATTTACAGTTTGCCTATTCTGCTGAACTTCGGGAGGCACAGCAAGCACAAAGAGAAGCTCAACAAGAAACTCAACCAACACAAAAACCAAGGAAACGGCACCACAAATTTGGTTTGTACGAGAAAGTTAAAGCAGATCGTACATACGAAGTTGTGCGAGCTCTCGGGATTTCTGCGGCAGACTGCTGTGAAAATCTCGTTGCCGGAACTCGCGTGCACGCCGTAGAAGACGCTTTTGACGCTGCCGACGTGCTGGCGGAAGAAATTGCCGAAAGCGGGTCTTTGTACCATACCGCAACGGCAGTTTTAGAAGCAGCACAAACAACTTTTGCCGAAGAATTAGCGCATAATCCTCGGCTAGTTGCCCATTTAAGAAGATTAGCCGCAAAACACGGATTTGTGTCAGTTTACCCCACAGCCCGCGGGAGAGCGAAAATCGATTCCGCTCATCCGTATTTCCGGTTTAAACACCTTCGGAACTGTCCGCTCACTCATTTGCGCCTCAGACCGGAACTCGTACTACAAATAGCCGACGCCGAGGCCCAGGGATTAATCCGAGCCGCCGTAGAATTACCAGAACACGAACAATTCGTAGAACACCACTTCCAGGTCGCGCTGGCTTCCGACGGCGTTTCCGACGTGTCTGCCGCTTGGAACGGCCTGAGGAAAGCCGCGTTCCGTAGAATGCTAGCCGCTGTACTGCCACAAGTAGCTTCGGCTGTCAAGTCGGATCTTCGCCGAGATGCGGAACGTGCCGTGGCAACAGCCGCAGGCCAGGCATTGAAACGCAAACTCGACCAGGCACCGTATAAACCGTCCGGTTACGAGCTCGGAACGGTTCCGAGGGTTCTTGCCGTTTCCTGTGGCGGCGGAGAACCCGGGCGGGATGCCGTGCGAGCGGCGTTTCTGGATGAGGACGGCGCAGTGCTGGAAGAGACTGTTTTCACCCAACCTCCGGATTCAAGTCAATTCCGTCAGACTTTTGCGTCATTAGTTCGGCGCCGCAAACCTGATGTTCTCGGAGTTTCAGGTTTTGCGCTCGGAGCTCGGCATTTGGCCCGGCAACTGGAAGACCTGATTCGGGACGAACAACTAACAGTACCAGCGGAAGCCGACGCGGAAGTTCATCCCGAGGACGGCTACGACGACGACGACAACCACAGAGGCAATTCAAACAATGGCGTGCCGTTAGAAACGATTTGGGTCCCTGACGAAGCGGCCCGAGCATATCAAAACTCGGCCCGAGCAGCAGCGGAATTCCCAAGGCAACCGCCATTGGCCCGGTATGTGATTGCGTTAGCTCGGTATTTACAGTCACCGTTACAGGAATATCTTGCACTCGGGACGGAACTTCCGGCAGTTGTGAAGCTGCATGCGTCGCAGGATTTGCTGCCGCCCGCGGCACTGCAGACGGCCGTAGAACGGGCATTAGTAGACACTGTAAGTCTTGTAGGCGTAGATATTAATGAGGCAGTGCGGGATTCGCATGTAGCGGCGGCATTGCCGTTTGTAGCAGGGCTCGGGCCGAGGAAAGCTTCGGGATTGATTCAGCAGATACAAGCGAAAGCAGCAGGGGTTTTGCGGAGCCGAGCTGAGCTTGTAACTCGCGGAATGACTCCGAGGAAAGTGTTTGTAAACTGTGCTGGATTTCTCCGAGTTCCGTATGATCAACGGAGTTTGCGGCAGGAAGCCACAGAAGTTTTAGACGCGACGCGGATTCATCCCGAGGACTACGAGCTGGCCCGGAAGATGGCAGCGGATGCCTTGGAACTCGACGAGGAAGATTTGGCCGATGTGGAAGCCGGAGAAGGCGTTGTGGCGCAGTTGGTGGCTGCTGGTACAGAGAAACTGAATGAGCTTATTTTGGAAGAATATGCGGAAGAATTGGAGGCGCAGTCGGGAGTTCGGAAGTACATTACTTTAGAGAACATCCGAGCAGAGTTACAAAGTCACTATGGAGAAGCCCGTCGGCCTTTGCACGTGCCTGGGCCGGAAGAAGTGTTTACTCTGTTGACTGGAGAAACACCGGAATCTGTCGGTTCAGGTGCTATTGTGGCAGTTCGGGTACGCCGAGTTGAGCCTCGGCAGCTTTTAGTGAAACTTCCTTGTCAAATCGACGGCGTAGTAGCAGGAAATAACACAGATATGCCATTGGAAAGATACTCGATCGGGCAAACGGTGCAAGCCACAGTTCTAGCCTTGGATGTGGCGCAGTTCCGAGCCGAACTCAGCCTCCGAGCCGACGATCTATCGGAAGCAAAACAACGCCGCGGAGTAGAGCGGGAAGCGGAATACTGGGATTGGGAAGCGGAACGGCGCGAAGTGGCAGCAGCGGAAGCGGCAGCGGCCCGAGAAAGCGGCCGGAGCTCCGGCTCGGCATTAGTAGAACACCCGCTGTTCCAGCCGATGAATGCTCGGCAAGCGGAAGAGTTTTTAGCCTCAAAAGCACCAGGAGGTATTGTAATTCGGCCTTCTTCCCGCGGATCGCCACACGTAGCAGTGACATGGAAAGTAGACGACCAGCTTTTCCAGCATTTAGACGTAGTGGAAACGACAGTAAACGGAGTTCCGATGCTGAAGCTCGGGGATAAAGAGTACACGGATTTTGATGAGCTGCTAGACGGACATATCCGAGGTGTGGCGCAGCGGCTACAGGAAATTGTGGCGCACGAGAAATTCGACGTAGGCGGAAGAGAAGAAGCCGAGAATTGGATCCGTAATTATGCCCGTGCTAACCCTAAACACGCCAGTTACCGATTCTGCTATGATAGGAAGCGGCCCGGTCACGTTTTGATTGTATACACAGCCGGAGGGGATCGGGTGTCTGTTCATCATGTGTCAGTGCGGCCTGACGGGTTTGAATTAGCCGGTCAGAAGTACGCCACAGTGGCTGAATTGTGTAACGGGTTTAAACGTCAGATGACGGCTCGGATGGCACAAAGTCAGGGCTACGGAGGCGGCAGACTTACTGCTTATGGCGGGGCTTCAGTGCATGGAGGCGCGTCAGTGCATGGCCGGGCTTCTGTGCATGGGAGATTTTGAATGTAGCGGAGAGATTTGAAGTAAAACGCCGAAGCGGGGTTTATAGTGGGGTAAAAGAGGGGTTGAGGGGATGAGGGAAGGAGAAAGAAGAAAAAAAAGAAAAGAAGAGAAGGAGAAGTTTGAGGGGCTCAAAAAGTGAAAGCTGAGTTGTGAAAAGACAAAAAAGAAGAAGAAAAGGCTGATTAATGGAAGCGGAATTTAGTGGAAATTCCCTACTCTGTTATCTAGCATTTCAGCATTGCTGCTTCTCGGCATTTTGAACGTTCGGCTTGCTTCGGGATTGAAGAAAGAGCCGATTGGGCTTGAAAATAGTTATTTGAGCCGTTGTATATTGAATCATTGATTTACATGATTATGACTGTAAGCAGTAGGAAAGATGGGGGGAAATAAGAGGGTGGAGAGAGCTGACAGTTTGAAGGTGACATTGCCTGTTATATTGGAGTTTATTTAACAGAAATCACAGAAATAACAGAAATAACAGGAATTCCCACTCAGAATACACACAGATAGTTCTTTTCTCAATTGAAAAGTAGAAGTTTGGAGAAGTGTGAAGAGTGGAAGACTGGGGATACGGGTCCCATGAGTGAACAGGAACGCCTGAGAGTAAGCAAATAAAATGTAGGGGTTTCCTGGAGTATAGCTTTTACTAATTATTTCCTTTTATATGATCAAATTACTACAAAAATTCGGTTATTTCATTCCTTGCTTTCCCCGAACCTCTTAGCAGGCCTCGAACATCGCGTCTCCTCTCAGATGTGCTGGCTCGATCCCTCCGTCTCCAAGTTGTGGTGGCTATGCTTTTCCTGTTACTTTGGAGGACTAGTAGTTAATTTCTTTGTATTTCTACATGATTATGTTAACTTTTTGACGGTCTTTTAACCCACACAATTCGACTTATTCCCCTTCTTTTCCTCATATTCTCCCCACTTACCCACCTCACGTCTCCTCTCACCCCAGCTACCCACCTCACGTCTCCTCCCACACCTCTCTGTCGACTTCCCGATCTGTCAATTCCTAAAATTTCACCCGTTTATCTCTGCTCGACCTTCCAAGTCATATCTCTTGGCTCATTTATTACCCACTATTTCCTCTCCTACACCCTCAAATCTCGGCCAAATTACTGGTTATCCGAGCATCTTCGGCACCACAAACCCGCCATCCACAATGTTCCGCATTTTAATCAAAACAATCATCGCCATAGCCGTGGTTACCAATCTCTTCATCTATACTTACCCATCAGCCAATCCCGATATCTGCTCTTGGAGTTCTTTCCAGCCGAACGCGTCTCGCGCCACTCCGCACCACGTGGACCTCAAAGAACATTTCCGCAATGACTCCCTCTCTTGGTTCCAGAAACTGACTGATCTGGAAACCCTTATTGGTAATGGTTTGGCCTATGAAGTGAGGAAGATCCCAGGTTTCGGTATTTATCTCTCAGACGTTATACACAATATATTCGCCCCGGAGATCCTCAACAAGTTCAGAGCGCTGCACAGCTTCAACACCCGTGACGAGATAAACCTGCTGGCTTTCGCTGACCCGCAGATTCGTGGGCCTTGGGATAATACACCGTACATTTCTCGTTTGGATATATTTGGGAATGACTACTATCTGGGACACATTTACTCTACTATGAAGCGTCGGCTTGTGCCCTCGCACGTGGCTGTTCTGGGGGATCTTTTCTCTTCTCAGTGGATCCCTGATGAGGAATTTCTCCGTCGTGCGCAGCGTTATATGACGAAAATCTTCCCCAGGCCTTTAGAGGATATAGAAGTAGCGTATAAAATAACTAAAGAGGGTAAACCCGTAGACTGGCGTAGTTATATGAACGAAAGAAGGCAAACTGCGCCTCCTGCGCCTCATTTCACTGAATTATACGACTGGGGGCGCGGGTCGAACGGTGGGAGGCGCAGTTTAGAACCTCTGCTGATCAACGTAACAGGAAATCACGATACTGGATACTCTGGAGACGTCACATGGCAGCATATGGCTCGGTACGATAAGATGTTCGGTGCGCGGAACTACTGGATTGATTATAACCCAGGCACAGATAGAGCTTGGAGACTTGTAGTATTAGATGATCTGCTGCTTGATGGGCCCGCTTTAGAGCCCTGGTTGCAAGAAGAGACATGGAGGTTTGTAAATGATTTAGAAAAATCGGAATTCACTGGGGCAACGGTGTTGCTCACGCACGTAGGGTTGGCAAAACCGTCAGGAATGTGTACAGACGGGCCAGAGTTTGAATTCTATCCCGCGGATGATGATGTAGAGTACAGACGGAATCTACTGAAGTCCCAGAATCACCTGACGGAAGCCACAACGCAGAGATTGCTGGATGCCGTGTTTGGAGCTGGGAAAGGAGGCGTAGTGCTTGTAGGACACGATCATGAAGGCTGTGAAGTGTTTTATGGCCGGGAAGATGGGAAATGGACTGCTAGAAAGGGCTCTGAAGGATCTGAAGTGCGGGAAGTCACTTTGAGGAGTATGATGGGTGAATTTGGTGGGAACAGTGGGATTTTGACTGGCCAGTTCAGTGAGGAGCGCGAGAATTGGGAATTTGATTTCACTACTTGCCCTTTCGTTGTACAGCATACGTGGTGGGTAGCGAAAGTGAGTTTCCTGTTAGCTGTAGGAGGATTTGCGTATTTGAATTTGTTTTAGGGGTTGAGAGAGGGGAAAGAGGGGTGGAAGAAGCATTTGAATAGCGTTGAAAACAATCAGTTTAAATACAAAATCAGTTTTCATGAAAACACTAGAATGTATACAAAAAAGGCCTTAGAGTGCAATGAACAACTCAGCAAGTTAATGGCTGTTTCACAGGCTTCACAGGTTTTATAGGTTTCTCATTGACACAGTAAATTCTGTAAATAAGGAACCGATTGGTCGGTAAGGGGTAAATTGTGAGCTGAGGGAGACTCTGAAGAAGGGGGCAAAGTAGAAGGGTTTATGGAATGAATTAATGAATTACAGGTCGTTTGCAGAGATCATGATAAGATCTGTTTTTCAATGCTATGCGCTTTGATATGATTTGCTCTGATGTGGGGTATATCATCGGATGAGAAGCTCTTATGGGCTGTTCTCATATCTTCTCAGTTCTCCTCAGTTTTTCTCAATGTTCATCAGTTTTCCTTAGTTTATCCTCTATTTCCTTTATTCGTATACTCGAATGTTACTAATCCCACTGTTATCTCCTCACTGAGGTGACTTAACGGCTGATCCGTCAATTTTTGACGAAACTCCATCAACTAAGAATCTACTAAACAACGTTAATAGCAGATAAACGCTTATATCCCTTTGCTCCTTTATATTCTTCTTTTCTTATACAATTATTCTACAGGCAGTGGAAAAAGGGCTCTTCCATTTGGTATTATGGATGCAGAGTTGTTTTTTACTGTCAGTTCTATCTGGTTCAATAGCGTGTTTTATATGTTTGGTTTCTTGTTCTCCGCAAATTAGGATACACCGCTGTTCAGCCAATTTGGTGCTTTCTGTATACTTCCAGGCATTCAGCTCAATCCTTAGTTCTATACGCTCTTTTTCTTCTATATTCCAGGTTCCTAGGTTTCTCGGTTCCAAGCCATTTATTCATCTCACCGCCTGGTTACTGCTGTTCCATTACACTCACCTTGCCTTATAGCATGTCTTATTATAACCCAGTATATTCCGGAATATCTCTTGACTCATTTACTTTCAGCTCTGATTTTTGCTCGACTTCATATTTGCTAACTTGGCCATGAAACAGTCAACCTTTGCCCATTATTTTATTGGCATTTCTCGTCATCAACCACAGCTGTAGTTATTTCCATAATTATTTCCATAGTATTTTCAATTATTTCAAGCATATATCATTCCTCCGTTCCTGTTGCCAGTTCTTCAGAGAGAGAATCCAATAACTCTGATAAGTCTCCTCTTTACCACACTCACTTTTTATTTGCTTTTCCATCCTCGAGTTAAAACATCCGATAGTATAAAATCCATTTCAAATATATAGAGAAGCTAATAGCTGATCCAATATTTCTTCTCACTCCAGTTCCATCCAAATCCCAGTTTTACCATCTGCAGTATGAGAAAATACCGACAATACTCTTATTCAACACAGTATCAAAACATTCAATGAACTATGGACTTTCCAACTCGTAATTTCTGCTCGTCCTGTTCTCAAAGAGAGTCCATTCTTTCTCCGGTAATTGTATATTACATATCCCTTGATTATCCTCTTATCCGCCTACTCCTCCTCCTCCTCCTCCTCCTACATCCCTCATAAACCCATCTCTTCCCAAATTACATGCTCAGTGCTACTCTATTCAATTTTTGCTATCTACTATACTCCCTATACTCCCTGAACTCCCTATTTCCCTGCTTCCATCATCATCTCCTCAAATACCCTCACTTCCTCTGCTTCCTCAGGCGTTCTCTTAGCTGCCAGGAACTTCTCGCCTAACTCAACTAATGCCCGAGCCCTGGCTAACCTCTGAGCACTGGGCACAGATTTATCTCCTAATACTTCATCACATACCTGACGAATCACTTGCTTGACTTCAAACCTCGTAGCTACCCACATTGTAGCCATAATCTTACCAACAATGGCCCTCTCCATTTCTGCTTTTTTATACTCATCTAAATCTTCCTTCTCTATATTTTTACTCATGGCTCCTATAGTAGATTGAGCGTCCATAGCAGCTGATACAATTCTCACAGCATCTTTAGCCACTGTTCCCTTCTGCTGTAGCGAAGTTATCACTTTTGACAACCCGAAAGTCTTGTTTGCCTTTATATACGCTGATCCTTTAATTACGTAGATCCTTCCAACTGTTTGTAGCAGTTGTAGGCCGAATGATTCTCTTTTCATTGCCGTTATTTCACTATCTAAAGCTGCGTTTACTCTTTCAGTGTCACTAGGAGCTGCGGAATTGGATTTCTTGTTTAATCCGTTTACTATAGTTAGTTGATCGAGCCGAACTTTCAGTTTTTCTGCTAATTCTGCTACTCTCGCTTCATTTTGTGCTTTCCTTTCCTGTTGTAAAGCATTCATTTTCTCTCTTTTCTCTTTGTTTAGTTTCTTTTTCAGTTCTTTCTTCTTCCGCACATCAACTTCAGCCCCCGGAGTTTCTGTGCCTACAGCCGTTTCCGTTGTGGCTGAGCCGTGTGCCACAATGTGGCCATGTTCCGCATTCGGCCCTGGGGTGGCGTCTTCATCGGAGCTGAGAATCTCAGATGTTTGTACAATGTCTTGCAAAAGAGAGAGTTTACCGATCCTGAGAGGTTAGTTAGAGAAGTGGGAGGAAAAAGAAAGAGTAAAGCGGGAAAGAAGGAGTGGAAGATGGAAAAGAAGAAGCGGAAGCTGAAAAATGGAAGCGGATGAGCCGAGTGATTGGAGGGTTCAAATTTAGGTAAATACTGCGCCACAGTTGGACTATAAGCTGAGCCACAGTTTCCTGGATTAGGAATTACGTAAATCCATAATCAGTCACAGCCCCAGTCAGCCACAGTCAGCCACAGCCACAGCCATCCCATCACTCAGCCAACCACTTCAATTCTCCCTCAAAATTCCTACAATACTCAATCAAAATTCTATTCTACTTACCAATCAACAAACGCCTCACCGCCAAACATCGACATAAACATTTCATTAGGATCCACTAATTCTTGTTAGCAAAACTGCGCTTGCAATGGTAATCAGGAAAACTTCAATCTCTCACTTACTAAATCCCTGATCGGGTATCGCCTGTTCTTTGCCGAATTCGTCATATTTGGCTCGCAATTGAGGGTCTTTCAGTACTGTATAGTTGTTAGTAGATGAGACGGGATATTAGGTGGGGTATTTAGTTGAAGCAGATAGGAAATAGCAAATAATAAGCTAAGAAGGAGTAAATAATAAGCTAAGAAGTAGTAAATAAATCAGATAAAAGGTGATAAGTTATCGGGTAATAATCGGATAACGAACTTGCTAATAAATCTGCTATAATCTTCTAATAATCTGCTGATAATCTGCTGATAATCTGCTGATAAATCTGCTGATAAATCTGCTGATAATCTGCTAATAATCTGCTTCAATCTGCTAACAAATCAACTAATAAAAACGCCAATCTCTCAATTTCTCTGCTCACCTTGATAAGCTTCACCAATCTATTAGTTGTTAGTATTAACGTACAAGAAGTGTGAAAAGGATTAGGAGGTTTCCAATTAAAAGAATTCAGAAGATATTAGAGGATATTAGAGGATATTAGAGGATATTACAAGATACAGGAAGTGGAAAAGATAAAAAGTAATAAGAAAAGAGATACTACTATTCCAATTTCTACTCTAAAATGATCCTGTAAGATCTGATAACTTCCAGACTTTCCCTGCCCTATAAAAAAGCTTTCAAAAATACAGCTTTCTCATTTCTAAAAAAAAAAAAAAAAAAAAAAAACGAGAAAGAAGACGAGCAAAGACAGCAGCAAAGCAGATCGATAATATACAAAGAAATGGCGGAAAACCAAATGAGAAGTCTCAAATATACTCTGGTATGCGGAGGATAGCAAAGGAAAGTAACGAAGTAGAAGAATAATAGTTATTTATATAATTAGAGGTTTGGGCTCGTCTTTACAGTGAAACCATCCGACTTTCCAAAACTTCTAAGACTTCCGAGACTTCAAAAATTATTCAATCTTCCAATATTCCAATTGCTATCCGGCAACAACCAAAATCTGAGAATTGAGAAAACAAAATAAAAGACTGGAAAATCCAAAATACCAGGCCTACGCTACGTATCCTCTTATTCTACGTATTCTACGTATCCGCCTATCCAAAACTTCCCAGATCTCCAAGAATTTCCTAAATTCCGCTTCCGAGAATTGCCAGGAACTCCGATGAACTCCGAGATTTCTAAAATCATCCAAAAATAACACCATCCACTATTTCTCATTCATTCCCATAAACTTCCAACATTTCTCATATCTATAAATTCACTCCTATATCCTCTGACATCCTCTAACATTTTCTAATATCCTCTAACATCGAATTGAACCCTCAATTCATCCCATATTCTCTACTCACCTCTAAGAACTTCTGATGAGCTTCAGGATCATCAGGATGTTTATCGGGATGAGTTTCAATGGCCCGTTTCCGGTACGCCTTCTTAATCTCAGCTTCCGAGGCATCGGGTTTGATGCCTAGTACATCGTAGTATGCCGTGTCGACAACCATAGTGAAGGATTTATCGTATTTGCTTCTTGTTTGCTGATTCCCTGATACTGTATAGGTTCCAGTGGCAATTCAGTGGGAATTAAGGGTAAGCAGGGTGAAAATCCGTTAATTGAGAGGATATCCAAGTAACTATAAGATTTCAGGGTTTGATTAGTAATATTTGAGATCAGTTGAGGGGTGAAATGAGTGGAAAAAACTTGATATCAAAGGTGATTTGGTTGATCTGATTTGATTTATTGTTGTTTAATGAGCTCTGCTTAGGGAGCAATGGATGATGGCGTTGCGATCACGTAATCTGGAATAGGGTGGAGATGCAGGTAGATGTACGATTAGGTGGGTCTCGAGTAAGTAAGACATGGATGTGACATGTGGGACATGAAATGCAGGACATGGGTGTGACATGCAGGGTGTGAAAGTGAATGATAGGTTGATGTTTCGAAGGGCTTGTATTTGTCTCTCATCGGGTGTGATATATAAGCGGACTGTGTTACTAGCTGTAATGTGGTAATAATATGATAATGATATTATATGAACTATGCTGGAATTGAGTCGTTGCGTAGAAAGCAGGGCACACGATATACACAGCGTACCTAGCCGATGTTCAAAGGGAGACGTGAAGTAAAGGTCCCTTTTCTACCCCTATTATTGGACGCTCCGTTAACCGTGATGAGACGCGATCTTCGAAACGATAAGCCGAGATGCTCCGGTATTCAAATGAAGTCATCAATTATATAAGCAAAAAGTAATATTCAGGCGTGCCAGAAAACACCAGAATAGCTGTTTTACAGTCCTTATAATTCATACTACATTCTATGCAATTTACTGCGCATTAGCTGCTCGTTTAAGCTCTCAAATACTAGTATTACGCACCATCCATCACCTTTCTTCACTATAGTACATATCTTTATTAATTTCCTTCCCTGCTTGCTACTCTACGTAGAATTTCCTCCCAAAATCATTCACAAATCCTCCTTGATCTGGAAACCTTCAAGTATCCTCGGAACATAACTCCAGCCGACACGATTGGCTACTCGAAATGTTACTTCTATATACCTCCAAACGATACCCATAGATTTCTGTAAATCATACTGAGATAAGAATCCAACATCATCTAAAAACTGCTCAGCACCACGCGTATAAATCCAGCCAGCCACCAAAACAACCATTCCAACTAACAGCACACGCAATAAGGCCAGCAGAAATTTATATACAGATTTGAATACTATCCGAGACACGTATAGCAACAGCCAGGCTTTCAAAGCAAGTAGCAGAACTTCAACAACTGCGGGGTAATTTTCCTCGACGTATGAGTACAATTCAAAAGCACCACGGAGGACAGAAACGATATTCAAATCCGAAGACATTGCGATAGCAATTGCTAGTTTTTAAGCACAGTGCAGTGAAAAACGGCAGTAAAAGGGAAGGGATTGTCGTATTTCTGATGATTTGTGGGTGAATATGTTAAATATTGACGTTACAGTTTGCTCAGAGGAGCTGAGGAGACCATAATGGTGAAAAGAACGGGCCGATAAGCATAAGAAAAGAAGGAATAAAATGACAAATTAGATAAAAGAATAAAAAATCGAATAGATAGGATAAAAAAACAGCGAAGAGATGAATTGAAGTGATGAGGAGACGTGAGAATATTTCGGAGATAATGTAAGTATATAAAGGAAATTCCGGAGACTATGTAGCACATTATCTCCGAAATAGGCGTATTGAGGATCTCCGGTTTTCCACACAGCAGGAAGGGAAAAGGGGAAGGGAGTTAAACAAGGCAAAAAGAGTATTATAGTAAAACGGGCAGTACAAAAGTGCTATTTTGAATACGGGGTTTCTTATTATAGTGTTTATAACACCTCAGATGTCTCGTTTCTCACTCGTTTCTTTCTCTTCTTTCCTATCTCTCCTCACCCCCCCTTCTATCTCTCCGCTCCCCCCTCTCTATTCAGATCTCGCGTATCCCCCCATTTTTCAGCCCCTCATAATAACTGAAAAACGCCGTTGCCATCGATTCGCCTCTTTATAACTCCGATATTCCTGTAATTTCCGCACATTTGATAGCTCAAACCCACATCGGAAGTACCGGAATATTCTCTAAAGAACCTTCTTATATCCCCCTGTTAGTACTGGATACGACGGCGCAATGGTTGCGAAACAGCAAGTGATAAAACTGTACCGAGATTTCCTCCGAAATGCCGGCAAATTCGATAATTACAATTTCCGAATGTACGCTTTGAGGAAAACTCGTGATTCGTTCCGAGACGGCGCGTCGGCTTCCGCTGACGAAGTGCCACAGTTGTATGCAAAGGCTTTGCAGGATTTGCAGATGCTGAAGAGGCAGTCAGCTATTTCTCAGATGTATACATTTGAGAAAGTTGTAGTTGAACACCCGAAATCGCACAGTCATAATCAGACGATATGAAGGGTTGAAGCGGCGTGGAAGTGAGATATGGGCGTTTATTTATGGCAGAGTTGGTTGCTGGGATTACAGGACTTGATGAACTGAGATGTGATGAGTGATGAGACGAGCTATATAGAAAATGAAATGAAACGAAACGAAACTGAACTAAACGGAGTGTTCCTGGTGATTGGGGAGTCGGGAATAGTGTGTGGGAATAGTTGAGGAACCTGCTAGGCTGTGAATTGGATTTATCAGTGGACAGAGAAGATACTTTGCGTAGCGTTTTAGTAGTACGTATTACTGGTAAAACGATCCATAGAGACAAAATAGCGGGGAATTGAGCTGTAGAAGCTTGGGAGTGATGATTTCATGACATTTTGAAGTGTCTTTACTTACTCCTAATTGTATTTTACAAGTTATAAGCATGATAGGTTTTATAAGATCAAATATGTGCTGTTGTAAGCTGAAAAACTGACTGAGGAAGTGTATGGCAGTCCTGGGCGACGTCCTGGGGGCGCAATGAAGTTCATAGTGTGTAAACAAAGACGCTATATGAAAGTAGGAGGAGATTTTACACTGGAAAGTGTGATATTCTGAGGTTCAAATGGGATTCCCTGGGTTCATTGAGAATGAAAAATCTCTCGAAGATCCTTCCGAGGCGATTAGAGAGATTTTAATCCTGATGAGGTAATCAGTATTTGTAATAGGAAAAATAGCATTACAGATATGGGCATTTTTTTTTTTCGTTGGTTTCTTTGCCTGGGAATTATGAGATGTTGTATTTATGAATCTCTGCAGTTTGGAGGCTTCCATTTACCCCGCGCCGTGTCGTTCTGTGCCGTGTTTTCGGGTCAGGGGCTCTTCCGAAGCATCCGGTGGGGTTCACGTCCTCAATTGATTATCTCATCTTTTAAAATGATGTAATCTATGATGGCAGGCAGCCAAATCACTGAGTTGAAGCACTCACATCCCATTCTTGCTACCTCTGTGTCAATTGTTTATCGTAAGTGATACGACTTTATGAATCTTGCCTTTCAATTCACCATTGCCACTGCTATACTTCTCTCATTCCCGTAAGATATCTCCTATCCAGCACAGTCCCACCTTCACATCTCCCCTCACATCACGCCTCCTCTCACATCACATCTCCCCTCACATCACCTGAAAATCAGGTCATCACGATAAAGGTAAATTTTTCAGTTCTAAGGATATAATCTTCTATCGCTTTCTCCTTACTTATGCCGCCTATCTCATCAAAACGAAACCTGGCGATCATACTGGTAACTCTCCATGTGCCCTTGATTACGCCTATTACTATATACCACCCCTCAACTGCTTTGGGAGCCTCAAATTATCCACTTACTTGACATCTCGTCTTTCTGGTCTATCAGCACACCTTTCTGGCTCGGAACCAACCCTGCGGCTCAGCTACGACATCTACCACAATGACAGTGACGGGAAAACGCTCGCCGGAACCGACGGAAACATCCGACCCGAAGAAACTGAAATCCGAGCCCGTCTTGGCTGCTTTTCACCCTTCTGTACGCGATCCTGCTTATAAAGACGTTCTGAAAGCTGAGATCGAATCATCAGAACCTTACAAACACGGTGTTGTTCCCTCTCTGTTTGATGATTCTCTCCTTCGCAAGGTCCGCGAGGAAATCATGTCAAACATCCATTTTACGCAGAAGGAAACTGACATCTACAAAGTATTCCAAACGGGAGATTTGGCAAACCTCTCAGGCCTCCCCGAGGAAGAACAGGCAAAGCTCGGAAATCTCCATACCCTCCGTGACGCTCTCTACTCTAAAGATTTCCGTGATTTCCTTTCCTACGTTACAGGCTGTGGAGCTCTCTCAGGAACTAAACAGGATCTCTCTATAAATTTATATAGCAAAGGATGTCATCTCCTTAATCACGATGACGTTATCGGATCAAGGAGAATCTCGTATATTCTGTACCTCCCGCCCCCGGATAAACCTTGGAACCCCCGCTGGGGTGGGGCACTTCGGCTGTATCCTACTGTGGCGCCGAACGTCCCGGCAGCGGACTTCTCACTGGTTATCCCGCCGGCTTGGAATCAAATGGCTTTCTTTACCGTCCAGCCAGGCCACAGCTTCCACGATGTTGAAGAGGTTTACGTAGACCAGGAGCGGCTGTCCATATCTGGCTGGTTTCATATTCCTCAGCCTGGAGAGGAAGGTTTCATCCCTGGAGAGCAGGAGGCTTCAGCTGCTAAATCGAGTTTACAGCAGTTGCAGTCCCAGGCTTTGCTAGAGTATGATTTCCCGAAACAGGTGTTTACCTCGCTGACCGCCGAGTCGTCTGAGGAGGCCTCGGGGCTGTCGGAAGCCGATGCGGGGTATTTGGCCGAGTTTATGAATCCTTTTTTCCTAACTTCGGGTCAGATACGCAAGCTAAAGGACGTGTTTTTAGAGAATTCTAAGCTGGAATTGCCAGGAGTGCTGAATAAACAGTATGCGGCGGAGCTGAAGAAGGCAGTATTGAAGGGAGAGTTTGCTAAGATGCCTATGACATCTGGCGAAGTGCGGAGTCCATGGAAATTGGCTGTTCCGCCTCATAAATGTAGGTATTTGTACTTAGATGGAGCGGAAGCTACGGAAACGGGAATGGAAACGGTAACGGAGGCTGAAAAAGACTCAAACAAGAACTCGTCACCTGATTTCAACCGCTTATCTTGCGCCACAGAAGACGAGTGCGTAAAAACACTAAGCTCTTTAGCGGCTCGGCTCCAATCTCCGGCATTCCACCGGTGGCTGCAGCTTGTGACCAGCCTGACCCCCACAGGAGAGCAAATTCTAGTCCGAAGGTTCCGTCCCGGATTGGATTTCACTCTTGCGACTACTCCGAACATCCCAGAAGATTCTGGTAATCCTCGGTATGTGCCAGCACTGCTGGAAGCCACATGGAATATCACTCCGACGGAAGGATGGGAATCTGGAGAGTTAGGAGGGTACGAAGTGGGTATGGCAGCTCGGGAAGAGGAAGATGATGATCCTGCAGTGTATAAAGGAGGTTCAAACGATGAGGAGGAAGATCCTGTGTTGTTCACTGACCAGGCGAGTTGGAATAACTTGACTTTGGTGCTGCGGGATGCCAATGTGCTGAAGTTTGTGAAATATGTTAGCAGGAATGCTCCAGGCAGTCGATGGGATTTGGAATGTAAATGGACTGTAGAAGGAGAGGAGGAGGAAGAAGAGGAAGAAGAGGGAAAGGAGGAGAAGGAGGAGACGGAAAAATAGAAACAATTCAAGGAACAGGAGGAGAAATAAAAGGAAGAAAGGGGATACCGTTTATACAAGCTTGTAACAAATTCATTATATGTGTCTGTGAATATGCGATATATTAGATTGAAACCTGAGGGAACTGTAGAGAATAATAACTACAATGTAAAGCTTTGAAATCCAAATCAGTTTCGACGGTAGGATCAATAGAGCTGAGGGGAGAATTTGGGGGTTTTCCATGAGAAGGCAATAAGATGAGAGGTATGTGGTTATTGAAATGTGATATGCTGTAGGCGGAAGGAAGGAAATAGAAAGCTGGGAAGAGAGAGAGGTTAACCATGGAGGAGAAACTCAATTGATAGTAATTTAGCCATGATGGTGGAATGAGATGCTCTAAAATGACTGGGTGAGATTTTCTGGTATGGAGAGCTGCTTAGTATTGCTTAAAAAGCAGCAAACTAATGATAAATAGGAAGAAGAAGTTCCATGAACAAGTATGATAGATTATTCTTCTTTCTGGTCTGTCTACCTATATTCGAGAGAATATGCTCTTTTTAGTTGTTCACAGGTCGGATAGAAAGAACACTTCCCTCACAGATTTTCCTCGCTGATTGGTAACTCTTTTACTTTTCAAAGTCTCATAGAATTAATTCCTCTGTACTATTACTCCCTATAGAAAGATGAGTATTTCAGCTTCTTAGAGACCAAACATAACAACTCACTGGTTTAGATATCAGGATATATATACTCTTACACAGTAAATCATCCTGTAGATACTCCTCTATATTTATTCACCTCTCTTCCCTTTTGCCCTTTCATCTCCTTCTATGTACAGTCTGTCCGCACTTACTCGCTGCTCCCCTTCCTTGTTGGCCACATAAGTATGGAATCATCTATACAGCTGAAACCCCATCTATTTCCTCTCCAGATAATTTATATAACACAGCCAACAGCTGACTGGGAAGAAATTCTATCGTTACCAGCTCATACCAGAAAGTTTCAGACTCAACTGTATTCATTCAGCTTCTTCCTATCTTCTTCTTTCATTTTCCCTTACAGATTCTACAGTATTCATTCATCCATTCCCCCATATGCCTTCACCTCCTCCCTCCTTTCCCGCAATCCCTCCTTTACTCTGATCTTCTATAATTTACCACAGATATAATATTGATACTACAAACTTACAACTTACTCACTTAAATATCGTCACCCTCAATGGAAGCTGCCGTCTCCTCCTCTTTCAGCTTCTCAACTTCTGGCAGCAAAGTAGCAAGCGTCTCATAAGCCGCTTTATGGAAAGCCAACTGAGCAACAATCAACTCAACAACAGCTTGCAAAGTTGATGTATTATCAATCACTGATCTCATAATAGCAACTGCATCTTCAGTAGCAGATGCAAACTCGTCTTCTGCTGTTTCCATTGCTACACGAGCAGCTGCCTGCTTCTCAGGTTTAGCATTCTTTGCATAAGCTCGAGCTGCATCGTAAGAAAGTCTCTTATTTGCTACATTCTTACGGGCAGCTGCAGCTGCAGCAAATGACTCTTTCAGAGCATTCCGTAAAGGAGCGTTAACTCTCTGATTGATCAGCTTATCCTGAGATAATCTAGCATCTCCTATACGTTGTTCAGCCAAAGCGTACTTCTCTAAAGCTGTTGCTAAGGATTCAGCGGAGGAAGCTGATAATTCCGAAGAAGCAGAGAGAGCAGCACGGCCTAAAGCGTGGTTCAGAGTCTTAGGAGGAGCTTTAGGGGCTGGGGAAGTTAAAACTGCTTGAGCTTCTTGGGCGGAGGAGACGTGAGAAAGGCCTTGGACTTTTCCGCTAACAGTTTTAGAGAAATCAATGAAAGATTCTTTCTTTGAGGGTGTTAGAAGGTGGGAAAAGGAAGAATAATGGGAGAAAAGGAAGGAAAGAAGTGAGAAATAGTAATGAAAGTGAAATATCACAATAAAATGGGTAACAAAGTAGAGAATGAAAACAGGTGAGATTGAATAGAAGATATAGGTGAAATGATATGTGGGATAAAAACAATGGAAATAGTATGAATAATAGGAATAATAAAAATAAAAAAGTAGCAGAAGTAATAAAAGTAATAAAAGTAATAAAAGTAATAAAAGTAATAAAAGTAATAAAAATAATAAAATCCTAAAATCCTAAACTACTAAACTACTAAACTACTGAAAATAGCAGAAACTGATATCTACTTACCAAGTTAGGAGGATAATCATAGCTTTCGTTTTCATACTGATCCCTAAATTAGTTAGTAAATGAATCAGAATACAAAGAATAAAGTAACAGATG
The DNA here is from genome assembly GCA_030579575.1 of Sporopachydermia lactativora. Classification (NCBI taxonomy): domain Eukaryota; kingdom Fungi; phylum Ascomycota; class Sporopachydermiomycetes; order Sporopachydermiales; family Sporopachydermiaceae; genus Sporopachydermia; species Sporopachydermia lactativora. The sequence continues at coordinate 23,994 of JAKTRH010000136.1, forward strand.
GATAATCAAGAAGCCGCGAAAGCTGAGGAGAAAACCACAGAATACCTGATAATATCCATAAGAATAAGAACGTCCAAGTTGAAAGAGCTTTTAAATTACAACCTGGGTGTCATATTTGATACTTGGAGTTACCAGAAACTAACAACCAAAGTCCCAAGAGAATTCCAATCAACAATATCAATTGTAAAACAGTTTTTCAATAAAATCAATAAAATCAACAAAATAGTCTGGAAACGCCTTAGAAGTTCAGAAACTCCAGCAGCTAATAATAAACCAAAGAGTTCAACTCATCTTATAAGAAGATTACTAAAACTCATATAAGAAGATTACCCAAACTCCTATCATCTAATACTAGCTGACGGGATATTCCAAACAATACGTCATTTATACAGTACTAATAATAAGCCAAGCAAAACCTCAGTTTGATATAATAGAATCCACAGTTTAGGTATCGCACTGTTCAACGAATGGAATCTCAAATCCACTGAGAAACCAGGGAAAGCTGTGCAATCACATAATTCCTTTAATTATTTCAAACTGAACAATCTGAGCTCCATTATATGGAGCCTCATTATATTCAATTTCGGTACCAAATTTCCATATTTCCTTTCACATTGGAAACTAAACTGATTGAATAATCAATAATTACACTACGATAATTTACTCCTGACCTCTGCAAACAAATGAATGAAAATCTCACATGATTCAAACAGATCAACCAAGAATTATCTCTTTTTGCTCCGCTTCCCATTTCATCCATCTCGTATATCCAGTGATTCCTCTACTTTCAGAAATGCAGCAATCATCCACTTTCTACTCATCAAACTTACGTTACAGATAGAAGTTTCTGATGAACGTCTTTCAGGGCATCAATCTTCTTCTCCAATTCAATGTATTCCTGAGGAAGTTGACTCTATAGTTTGTTAGCATATCTGAAGAATAAACGAATATATGAATATCTGAAGAATTTCTCGAGAATTTCCAAACAATTTTATAGAATTTCGGCAGTTTTCCCAGGCAATTGTACTTTCTACATTTCTGCATTTCTGCATTTCTCATCCTTCTACTTACAACATCATCAGCATTACCGAGTTTCTCCTGAACTAATCTGGTAGTACGCTGAGCAACTGGTTGAATATTTGATCCAATTGATTGGATATTTGACCCCAAATTCTGGCCAAATTCTTTCAAGTTTTCATTGAATTTAGCAAAATTGAATCCACTCATTTTCAATCAACCAGGAGTTATTTAATTCCAATTTATCGTCTCGTAAAATATTATGAGATTAGAAGCTCAAGTATTAACAGATAACTATAAGGATAAGCACTATTCCAGGGTTGGCCAAGTAAACTCTCCGAGTAGACAACTCAGCTGTTCCAATAACGCTTTGCAGATGAGGAGTTTCGAGTTTTAAATAGCTAAATTGACTGTAAAAGGAGTTCCTTATTGCTGTACGCGTTGACCATTTTGAAAGTGCGGCTTCTCAGACTCCTTGCAATTCGCGACAAGAGGAGTCCGATAACGAGGGGAGACGTGATGTGTGGTGATGCAAGAGGAGATGTGATGTTGAGGTTGGAGGGAGATGTGAAGTGGATGTGAGGGGGTAGGGTGAGATGCGAAGTTCGAGACGGGTCGGAACAGCCGATGAGCTTCTAAATCGGTGAAATCGGTGAAATCGGTAAAATCGGTGAAATATGTGATATAGGTGAAATAGGTGGGTAGTTTTGTTAGTCGCAAACTGTGGCTCTGGTGCGTTAATTACCGAAGTATCTGTTTGTCTGGTGTTTTAGTATATCCTACCTCTTAGTCTCAGTTTATGATTGCCGTCATTAGTAAATAGTACATACATTCACAGCCGAGTGGGCTGTTTATTTCATTCCTCCGCATTCTACCGCCTGCTAATACATCGTCGATCTATCTTCCCTCTTTCATCTTCTACCCTTCTTCTTCTATCTTCCATCTTCCATCTTCCATCTTTTATCCTCCTCAGTTCATTCCAACATCACCATCACCTGCCTCCTCTTCCTCCATATCTGGCTCATCGTCTAAATACGTATCACTCTCTGCTCGAATATACTCATCAATAACCCTTTGAACAACTTCTCTACTGTCTCGGAACTCCCCGAGAAGCCCATCTCGGTTAATCCTGTCGAAAACACTAGCAGATCGACGGAAAGAGTCCAAAAACGCATTCCGCTTAATCAGTTTATCCAACTGTGAGCACGTCTTCTGTAAAACGGATTTCATACTTGTAGTATTAGAAATCATCAACCCGGAAACCAAACCAGCAGCTTTCGGTATCCCCGCCGTTTCCAGATACGGAGATTTCACCCCGTAAACAACATTTAAAGCCGCAGGACCCCAAGAGATAAATTCAGCCCGTCTTTGCGCTTTCACTAATGCTTTTTGCACTTCTGACGGCTCCGCTGGACCTAAAAGAACATCCAATAGAGAAATGTACTTCCCGCCATCGTCAGGGGTGTCAATCATTCTTATTTTTTTATCTAGAAGTTCCAAAATCACGTCATACGCCGTAGATTTCCTCACTTCCTTTGCTTGACTCACAAATTCCCTCGTAAAAGGTGTAAAACTAGCACTGAGAAAGTGTAACCCAGGCGTAGGAACTAAATGTGCTAATATAGAACTGGTAGTGTTATACATATACCCTGGGAACCTCAAAGGATTAGAAAGCGCTGACATAACAGTAGATATAAGCTGATTTGTCTGTGCAAACGATGGATTCTGTAAAGAAAGCGTCCGGGAAGCCACATTTCCTAATGCTGCATTGTCAAATACAAAGCACGCATCTGTAAACTCAGCCAGACGTCTGAGCGTCAACACAGAATTATACGGTTGAACTACTACATCGTTATTTGAAGGAAATACTGAAAAAGCCGTCACAAGCTTCTTAGGGTACCGATCTGCAAGCGTTTCCAACAGGAAACTGCCCATCCCTGACCCTGTGCCCCCAGCAATGGAATGGAGCAACTGGAAACACGCTAGGGAGTCGCAGTTATCCGCTTCTCGATCCAGCATATCACAGAAAGTCTCTACTCTATCATAGCCATGATCATACCCGACAGCCCAGTTATTCCCAGCTCCTGAGCCTGAAGAAGCAAGATAAACGTTACGTGGATTGTGCATACTCCCATAAGGGGCTGCTAGTATACTATTGATTACGCGGGGTTCCAGGTCTACGAGGATAGCTCTTGGGACGTATCTGGAATCGTCTGACTGGTAAAAGAATACTTCGGGCCGGTCTATCCGAGATCCGAGGGCCCATGGCTGGAATTCGGACTCCGCTGTGGTGTCAGCGGGGGTCGGAAGTGCCGTGCCGTCGTTGGATATGCCGTGCTCGCGGCACAGCTGTGACCAGAACTGCTGGCCTATCTGGTTGCCGCATTGGCCTACCTGTAAGGTGATTACTTCGCTAGGGGTGTGGTTAGTGAGTGTTTTAGGAGGGGAAATAGTGGTAGAAAGCTTACCCTGTCATTGGAGATGTGAATGTGGCGTGTGTGGTGTGGTTGAGGGTTGATTTGTGCTTCAGGCTGAGGAATAATATGTGTTTCCGAGGTTCGGGGGAGCAATTGAGTAGTTAAATGGGACAAAAGCGGAGATTTGAACGCCTTTTGTGGACCTTTCTTGTACTTTTATGGATATTTACTGTTTCTGTGGCGTTTAAAGTAGGATTTCCGCGTTCTTCGGCACCACAGCGCTGAGGAATGCGGAGTGCTGGATCCGAGATTTCAGACGCGTAGAGGGTCTGAAGGTCTTCCGAGATTTGAGTCCAATAGAAGGAATGGCGGGTATTTCGCCACACAATCCTGGAGATACACCTTATAAGGAGCTGTGGTGGTATTTGTGGAATCACTGGATGGATTTTGGGTCGTCGGATGTTCCGCTTTGCGCTTTTTTTTCTCGGCATCGGCATCTCAGTATTTCTAAGATTCGCAAAATGTAAACAAAATACCGCGTTTAGTGATTACGTGATATGTAATGGGGGTGATATTATGTATGACGTGATCGGCAAGTAGTTTCTGATTATGTAATTGGAAATGGATACTTCATGACTCGGACTCAGTAGTGATAGGGGACACTGGAGATCAGTATATTGTGAGTATAATGTAGCTCATTTGGAAGTATAAGTGTCGGTATTTGGCTCAATCTATGGAAATATTGTTGCATTGACGGCTTTGGCTGAGATTCGGCCAGGAAAGTGGGTTCCGAACTCCTGAATCTCAGCATGCCTGCAGGATTGGACACTCCTTCTAACTTGAGCTCAACGACACCCTCAACTTAGCCTCAAAACAACCAATAACTAACTGACCACTTCCTTACAGTTTATCTCCTGTTCCTATTCATCTATTCACTGTCCTGGCCTGCTCGAAATCAACGTGTCGCCTCTCGCACGGGAGGGGTGCGCGAGACTGAATAATTTGTCCCAATACGGTAAAATTCTCCGGGGTATCAAAACTGTAGCCTCAAAACTGCTCGCTATTCCAGCAAACGATAGCGATATGCGAACTGATACGAGATGAATCGGGAAGATATATGTACATCAGGTAATTAAAAGGTGTCTATTGTAGTTTCGGAAGTTCATAGAGAAGAGCAGACACCTTTGAGCGTTTGAATTGCAAGCCGATTGTGATTCTGCTATATTCCACTATAGACTCCAATGCCATTGGCATGGGAACTCGTACTTTAGTCAAATTCCCCTAAAACAACGGCCCGAAGACGGTCCAACTGAAACCAGAATCACCGGATCTGACGGAATTCAATCCCTAACACCCCGCATCTCCCGCCCTGCGCTGCGATACTATACCCGATTTACATACACTGCTTCGTCTCGCTATTCCTAAATAAGGAATCTTAACACTCCGTCGTTATAGCTCAAATCTCGGAATAAAATGCGGGGCCAGGACACTACCAGCCCCTATAACTCCTTTATATAATCTTATCGGCCCAGATTTTGCTCATCTGCCATTTATAATAATCAATAACCTGAGAAATCCCATACATTCATACAAATTCCCACTCACTACCCCCGCCTTCGCGTCTCACTCCGCCCAGCCCCGGACTTCGCGTCTCCTCTCATCCCAACAATCCCATCGTTCCCGTCGTTTAGAAATTTGTTGAATTCGCTGATCTGTCGATTTTTCAAATCTACCGAACTTCTCCTGACACTTCCGACGGCTTTCTGCTCAATTTACCAGCTAAACCTGCTGCTTATCCACCCTACAGAACACAAAAATGGACACTGGTGTTGCTTTTGGCCTCGTCACAGTTGTGGCGCTGGTTTTATACCTCGTTTTCTCCTCTCGGACCTCTAAACCCGTTCTTCGGCCTGATGAATTCATTGAACTGCCCTTAGCAGAGAAAACCGTGCTGACCCACAACTCTGCCATCTACCGCTTCCTGCTGCCGAAGAAAACTGACGTTCTGGGACTGCCTATTGGCCAGCACATCTCTATTGGTGCTGTGATTGATGGGAAGGAAGTTGTGAGATCTTATACTCCTATTTCTACTGATGAAGATGCTACTGGATACGTTGATTTGCTTATCAAAACGTATCCTAACGGGAACATTTCGAAGCACGTGTCTGAATTGAAGCTCTACGATACTATAAAAGTTCGTGGGCCTAAGGGTTTCTTTACTTATACGCCTAATATGGTGAAAGAGTTTGCCATGGTTGCTGGTGGAACAGGAATTACTCCAATGTATCAGATAATCAAAGCTATTGCCCGGAATCCTGCGGATAAGACGAAAGTGAGTTTGGTGTATGCAAACGTGAATGAGGAGGATATTCTGTTGAGGAAAGAATTGGAAGAGATTGCTGCTAAGAATGATAATATCAAGATCTACTATGTACTGAATAACCCCCCTGAAGGATGGACTCAGGGTGTTGGATTTGTTACTCCGGAGATTCTGAAAGAGCATATCCCGGGTCCGAGCTCGGATATGAAGCTGCTTTTGTGTGGTCCTCCTCCTATGGTTAGTGCTATTAAGAAAGCAGCCGTAGGTTTGGGGTATGAGAAGGCTAAGCCTGTTTCCAAGCTGCCTGATCAGGTGTTTGTTTTCTAGATGATGGGGTGGAATATAGTAATGGAAGATATGTGTAGGAGTTGTAGGAAATAGTAGGAAATAGGAGATGTAGAGGGGTGAAATATGAAAGATGGAAGTTGAAGATTGAGGAGTGAAGAGATAAATAGTGGAATATGAGGATATTGAGGGGTTGGAAGTTGTTTGAAGGCATTGGAAGGTGTAATAATGAACCCTGTAAACAGTGAGAGACGTAGAGTTGTCGTGTGGGGTATTTTGAGTGAAAAGGAGCTGAAATTGACAAGAAAATAGAGTGGATAATGAGGGACTCAATTAGATGCAGGAAAAGGAGTTTCTAGATAGTTGGATGAGGATTTTGAACTGGAAAATTGTACTCAGATCTCTGCGGACTATGGGGAATTCTAGAAATCAATATTATTAGTAGGTAGAATTGGAATATCATTAAGATCTTACTTCAATTAAATCACAATTACTACGGTGAAATTTCACAGTTACAGCAGAAGCAAAAGAGAACTTCGGCAACAAAATAGAAATAGAAAAAGAATATACAATTGGAGTTAGCATGTCTATTGCTCTGTTTTTTTGGTCAGTTTGTCCTAGTGAAGTGAATTAATAATTCTGACGAAGATCCTTGAATCATTTAAGCATGAAGGGGTGAACAATTAATTGACTGGAGATGTTGAATAGAAAGTGGGAGTAGCAGGTAGAAGCACGACATAATGAAAGCCTATCTTGTCTTGTGAAACTTTTCATTGTTCTATTAGGACTCGAGATGAACTTTTGGATAGCGGAGGAATTGCGACTTTCTCAATTCAGTGAGTTGTGGAAATAGAGTAAGAAAGAAATGAGGGATTAGAGCAGCAGATGGAATCTCAAGAGTTGTAAGAGTTCCAAGCGTTTCAAGGATCTTAAGAGTTTCAAATGATTCAAAATATTCAAGAATCTCGTATTACATCATTAGGAGTTATTATAAACAGAATCAGAAAATATCACCGAGCAATGCGAGAATTATCTGGAGAATAACTGGTGAATGGGATTATACAACAATATAAACCAGAAATAAGAGGAACCAGTTTCAAACCTGTAAATATGTTGATTCTCTTCTTCACTTATCCCACAAGTACTGCTCATTACTAGTATCCGTCTACAGAATATAATATAAATGTCAAATATTCATCTATGATTCCTGCTCTCTACAGTTTGCCAGTTCAGTCTACAATGCATTCACTGTAGACAATACTTGAATAAATAATCAGTAGAGGTTCATAAATAGTGAAATCTGAATCTGGAAGGGTTTGGAAGTCAGTAAATTCCTGGAATTCGATTCCAATCTCAATAGATCGTTAATTGAAGCTCCAGCAGACCGTTGAAATAAACATTTGCGGAACGGAAATCTCTTAACAGGACTTCCTCCTGCTTTCAGTCTGCTATCCATTGAAATACTCATTGACCTACAGCTCCTTGGATTGGAGTTTCCCTAGGTTTCTCTCCATACTCATCTCTCCTTCTTTCAGTCTGTCATTCAATTTAACAGCACTCTACAGCAACTACCATAACCATCCTACTATCTGATCTGTTTGATATACCCTGATAACCCAATTAGATACTCTATATACTCTGCTTCCTCGTATCTCTCTTCTCCTCTCTTTTTCTCTACTTTCTTCCTCTTCTCTTTCCCTTTTCTCTCTTCTCTTTTTTTACAACTCCAACTTCAAAGAACTCAGTCTCGCATCCAAAGCCGGGGGCGCAGGGAATGCCTTCTCAATGAGCAACTTCTGATGAATAGCTTGCAGAGCTTTCAAACTATCACTCTCGTTTATAACACACGAAATATTGATCTCATTAGCCCCCTGTGAAATCATCTCTATATTCACTCCAGCAGCTGCCAGCGTAGAAAACATATGACCAGCAATACCTACTAACGACTTCATCTCTTTCCCTACTAAAGAAATAATCGCCAGATTCCTTACAACATCTACAGAGCCGTTCAGCCGCAGCTCTTCAATAGCCCTCGCAATGCTTTTCTTTGATTCAGACCCAGCATGCAGCGCCATGGACACATGAACTTCTGATGTAGAAATCAAATCCACTACTAACTGATACTTATCGAGAATACTGAAGATATTGGCCAGAAACCCATGCGAAAGAGATTTCTTATTGGAATGAACGTTCAGCACAATGATTCCGTGCTTTGTAGTAACAGCAGTCGGGGATTTCTGCTTCTGCTTCACTGCTGCCAGGTTCAAGTAGCTTGAGCTCAAAGTAGAAGGAGGATGCGGCGGAGTGGCCTCTCCGCGCCTGCCAATGTTGTCCGGATAGATGACAGTTCCGTCGCCGAGCGGGTTATCGACGTTTTTGATCCGAATCGGAATCTGCGCTTGGATGACTTGTTCCATAGTGAAAGGGTGAATGACTTCCGAGCCGTAGTATGTGAGTTCCGCTGCTTCTTCCGGAGTTACAGAAGGGATAAGCCGAGCATTGGGCACTTTCCGCGGATCTGCCGTGAAAATCCCGTCGACTTCTTTCCATACTTGTAACTCATCAGCTCCAAGACCTACAGCTACGAGTGCGGCACACAAATCTGTGTATCCTCTTCCTACGTTCTCTAAAAGCCCCCCAGGGACTGTGCCGAAATATCCAGTGATAATGGGTACTTTCCCGGCACATTTGTAAACTTCCTCGGCCAATCGGGCAGAAAGGTGTCTGTAGAAGCGGGCGTCTAAGCCTGTAGACGATGGGATTTCGTATCCTATCGGAATAACGGTTGACACGTCAACATACTGAGCAGGGACACCTCTGTCGTTGAGCAGAGCGGCGAGAAATCGGCATGAGAGTTTCTCTCCGACTGCCATAATAGCGTCGGATGTTCTGGTGGAGACTTCGCCAATAATGCGGGAAGCGTTAAGCAGTTGAATCACGGAATCGCATTCTCGGGAAATATCCGCTTGCAGCGCTGATCGGAGTTCTGGGGATCGGATATGGGATTCGGCTGCGGCCACGTGATCCTCGAGGACTAATTTCACGACATCAATGAATCGGGAATCGTCGGAATCGGAATCCGAGACGGCAAGAGACGCCGAACTGGCACCTCGGTTTATTTCATTTGAGTCCAAAGCGAGCTGAACGGCCCGAAGTAAACGGGAAGTTGTTCCTTCAGATTTTGTGTGCGAGGATCGAGCCGAGCAAACAACGGCCACTTGGTACTCGTCAGAGTAAGGCTTGATGATGGAATCTGTGATTTTCTCGGGGAATTTGCCGATAGACGTTCCGCCGAATTTTTGAACGATCCAGCCAGATTTGGCACTTTGAACAGGCGAAGACATGATGGTGCTTTTCCAGTGTGAGCTCAAAATTCGCGGAGGGACGAGCCAGATATGCGGAAGTTTGAAGCGGAATTCGAGCAGTTCAGGTTCGGAAGAAGAGTAGTAGTAGTTGAAATTCAGTCAGTTCGGATGTTCCTCGGATATTTTTCGGATGAGTCACATTTTAAAGTTCCGAGACATGCCGAGTGAAAATTTCACTATCTCGCGACCCCCCCCCTTATTGCGGGAATTAAAGTTGGCGTATCGGGCCGATATCGGGCCGGAAGGTTAAATAGTATGAGGATGTCGGAACGGCGCGGAACGGCACGGAATGGAACGGAACGGAGCGGAACGGACGGAGGTTACAAAAAAACAAATACTCGATAAGTACAGATGTTTCTCAACAACTATTCCCACTAAATATACAGTCTCGCTGAGCGGGAGAAACTACACACAACGCTTATCCCCTACTAAGCTTAATAATGTCACGAGAAGTAACAATATCGGCTACTTCCCGAGCCAAAAACCTGCTAATCCTGTCATTTTTACCTCCTTTTTATCCTCTTTAAACCACTTAATGACATGAAAGCGCCCGCGTTTTATCTGCCACTTCTCTATTCCACATATAATGGCCCAGGCCAGCGCCGACCACAACTGCCAGCATTGCCCAGCCATTGTACGTCATAAACACCAGCATAAGGAAGAAAGAATAACCAACTTGGAAGCCGTAAAAGCAGGCTTCCAGAAGTTTCGTTTTCACTTTAATATTGCTCCCAGTTGACAGGGGAACTCCGTCTACGTTTGCAGCTGATTATGTTAGTATGAAGGATGCCTCAATAGTGTTTTAGATGTGAATAATGATCCTTTTTCTCGGAATAGCTGGTACCTACTTGTATCCTCATCGTCAAGCGTGATAGACGTTAAGTCCACTAAAGTAGTTTTAGTATTCCATTCAGCTGGATAAAGATTGGATTTGAGATTCCGAGGACGGCAAGGAAGAGGAGTACAAGTAAAAAGGCTAGGAGAATTGAGGGATAAAAGGATGGAAGAATAAGAGAATTGAAGGATAGAAGGATATGAGAATATGAGAATATGAGAATATAAGAATATGAGAATATGAGAATATGAGAATATGAGAATATGAGAATATGAGAATATGAGAATATGAGAATATGAGAATATGAGAATATGAGAATATGAGAATATGAGAATATGAGAATATGA
>JAKTRH010000137.1:0-34551 GCA_030579575.1 Sporopachydermia lactativora
TACTTGCATATCCATGCATTTACACGCATTGTATATGCATATGTATGCATACGTCTGCATATGTACGGTAAATTCTCAAATTTCCATCCGTACAGATTTTTTGCCATCTATGAGAACACCATATATTCCAACTTAATGCTTCGGTATAGATTTTTTGTCATATATGAGGTACTCTCCCGACACTTTCCTTTTGTCACGCTCTCTCCGATCCGTACACTCATTCATTCTACTATCGTCTACACCAGTGAACAGATAATACTCTACTGTTATCAGACACCAGCAGTTCATAAACTACTAAATACCACTACAATATACAGAATACACACAATCCACACAATATACTCTTAAAACCCAACAACTATACTACATTCTCCACTTTTTCTCTCTCATCTCCCTTCCCTCCCACCCTTCTCTCTCTTCAGTACACCTAAAAATTCCTCAGTACGCATATCCTCCCATATACGTATCTCACCGTGACATTTCTTTCCTCGTGCCGCCTGTTTGGTTGAGCAAAGAATTCCTCCTCACTCAGTTACTACCGATGATAGTCTTCGGATAAGAATAAAGAATGGACCTTCGAAGTGTTTTCTGCATCAATTCTGTCATTTCATCCTGATATCCTTGCATACTTTGGTGTTCTGTGAAGTTATCTGTGTGCAATATTGACAGTAATAGCGGTCTGGCCAATCATACGGATCGTAAACGGGAACAATAGCGTAACGAATTGGCCATTGAAAGGAATAGCTTGAGAATTCAAGCTTTTAGCTGTTGAAATGTATGTTGTCTGAAGTTGTAGGCCACCGAGGTGGACGCCGAGTGGATGCCGAGTAGCGGGAAGTGGACGATGGGAGTTAAAAGATAGAATATGGGAGATGGATGATGGAATAGGACGAAAATGAGACTCAGAATGAGAAATTCATATGTGATGGTGATTTGAGAATATCCCTAGTAGAAGACTTAGATATACAAAGTGTTGTTTGATATATTAGTCACTGGGAAAAGTTTAGAATAGCCGAGGAGTTTCTGGTGTTATTGTTGAAGTTGCTAGTTAATAGTAGAGACGATTTCTCGTCTAATAGTAGAGTTGAGTATTCGATTTTTTGGTTCCAGCTGTCGTCTGCTTATTATATGAATTCTGTTGCTTAGTTTGGTCGTCAGGTTGAGAGTAGTTATTGTTTTGCCGTGATTGACGGAGATCTGTATACTTTAGATGTAACAGATTTGAAGTCTCTATCTTAAGAGAAAAATATCTTCTATCTTCTATCTTTTGTCCCTCGTGGCTGTCTAAATCCTCGTGATTTCACACTTGCGCTTTAAATTCCAAACACTAACACCATTAGAATTATAACATCTCTCACAATGCTCGGAAGAAGATCTCTTTCTGTGCTGTCCAAGACGTCAGCATCGGCAGTACGGAAATCCATCCAATCTGCTCGCACATGCGCTTTCTCTACTGCTGCTCGCTCTGTTTCCAGCAGAAGAGTTCTCGCTAATGGAATGATTCAGTAAGTAATAAACTGTGGGAAATGAGGGATATAGAAACTGAGGAATATTGGAATCAAATAAGGAATCAATCGTAAATGTAGATGAGATTATCCCATTTGATACCTCTCCTCTCATATGTTTTCCTTATATATTATTGTTCTACCTCATTGAACTCATACTAACCACTCACTAGACGTTCAAATGTTTTCCAGTCCAGCATTTTCACTAGAGGTTATGGTATGTTAGCAGTAGGAGAGTAAATTGTAGATTTTATCCCCTTTAGAATACGCTTTGTTGATTATTTTTCACTCCTTTGGTGTACTTTATAAGTCATTTATTACTCGTTTAGCATTCTTTTATTCTTCCATTCCTATTTTGTTCCTTTATTTCTGTTTTACTTCTTTATTATTCTTTATTGTTACTCGTTATTTAATTACTTATTGACTATCTTTTTATATCTCTTTGTCATTCCTCTTTTTCCTCTTTATCCCCTTTATATCCTTCCTTATTTGCTCTATATCCACTTTATCCTTCATTTCCCTTCCTTACTAACCCATCAAGCTGAGACCGTGAAAGTCCCTGAAATGGCTGAATCAATCACCGAGGGAACCCTCAAATCCTGGGAAAAGAAAGTCGGTGATCACGTTGCCCAGGACGAGGAAGTCGCTACAATCGAAACCGATAAAATCGACGTAGCAGTCAACGCTCCTTTCGAAGGAACTATCACTGAATTGCTTGCAAACCCTGAAGATACCGTCTTAGTAGGCCAGGATTTGTTCAAACTTGAGCCCGGAAGTGGCGGTGCAAAAGCTGCTGAAACCCCTAAGGCTGCTGAAACCCCTGAACCCACGAAATCTGAATCCTCCCCTGCTCCTGCTGGTTCTTCTGAACCTGCTGAAGCTTCTGGACCTGTTCAGACTGTCAAGGTACCAGAAATGGCTGAATCTATCACTGAGGGAACTCTGAAATCTTGGGAGAAATCCGTTGGAGAATTCGTTGAACAGGACGAGGAAGTTGCCACTATTGAGACTGATAAGATCGACGTAGCTGTAAATGCTCCATTTGCTGGAGTCATCACTGAAGTCCTGGCTCAGCCTGATGATACTGTAACTGTAGGACAGGATTTGTTTAAAATGCAACCTGGTGGATCAGGCAAGAAGGCTGCTGCTCCTACCCCTGCTGCTGAGCCTAAGGAAACTCCTGCTGCTCCTGCCGCTGCCGCTGCCACTCCTGCGGCTGCTCCTGCATCCCCTGCATCTTCCCCTGCTCCTAAGAAGGCCGCTGCGGCTCCTAAGAAGACTGAATCCGCCTCTTCTCCGGTTCCTGGCATTGGCAACCGTAATGAGACTCGTGTGAAGATGAACAGAATGAGATTACGTATTGCTGAGAGACTCAAGGAGTCACAGAATACCGCAGCTTCTCTCACTACTTTCAACGAAGTTGATATGTCAGCTTTGATGGAGATGAGAAAGCTGTATAAAGAGGAGATCCTCAAGAAGACTGGTACGAAGTTTGGATTTATGGGTGCCTTCTCTAGAGCTTGCGTTTTGGCTATGAAGGATATCCCTGCAGTTAATGCTGCTATTGAGGGACCTGGTAAGGGTGATACCATTGTCTACAAGGACTACGTTGATATATCAGTTGCTGTGGCTACTCCTAAGGGTCTCGTGACCCCTGTTGTGCGTAATGCTGAAGCTTTAGACATCATTGGTATCGAGAAGGCGATCAGTGAATTGGGTGCTAAAGCTAGAGACGGGAAGCTGACTTTGGAAGATATGAGCGGTGGTACTTTCACTATCTCTAACGGTGGAGTGTTTGGATCCTTGTATGGAACTCCTATCATTAATATGCCTCAGACAGCTGTTTTGGGTCTTCACGGAGTTAAGGAGAGAGCTGTTGTTGTAGACGGGAAAGTTGTTGCTCGCCCTATGATGTACTTGGCCCTTACTTATGATCACAGACTGTTAGATGGCAGAGAGGCTGTTACTTTCCTGAAGACTGTCAAGGAGCTTATTGAAGATCCCAGAAAGATGCTGTTGTGGTAATCACAGGGCTTCGATGCTGATGCTTGATAGAGAAGAGTAGTAGATTGCCATTGTGTAGGCTGCTGACTCGTTATTTATTAGTATATTTATTCATGTTATTTATTTTGGAAAAATCGTAGGTGATGTTGTAGTGGGTAGTTGTGAGGAACGGAGGTTTGAGGGCAGTTGTGAGGAATATGGTTACAGTTAGATGTTTGGCAGAAATCTGTTTTAGAAGGTGTGGTAATTGAGATCATTGAATGGGGGATTGTTAAGCAGAACAGCCTTATAGCCTTTAGAGATTAATGCTATTCTGGTATTGTATATGTTTGTTTCGAATGCATCTGAGACGTTCTTTAGAAGTGGGATTGGTGGAGGTCTGTATTAAATATATAACTTGAGTAGTGGAAGTTCAGGTTGTCGAAGAGTCCTCGGTTCTCAGCTTTCATCTCTGAGTTCTTATTTTCAGTTCTAGGCTTCAATTGTCTGAGAATTGACAATTGTGAGTCTCCGACTGTCTTCAACTGGGCATGTATACTCAATTCTACTATTTCATTGTTTAATGATTACACTGATTGATCATCCTAAACAGAATAGCCGGGAAATATGCAAATACTATATTATAGTGCTTGTACATAGTGACTATTTACTTATACTAGACAGGCCAGGAGTAATTCGATTGGCTTGCATTCACAGTAGTAGAAAGGCTCAGTTAATTGAATGCTAACTCATTAAAATATTAAATCAATGCAAAAGTCTTAATGATACGTAATTAGGATTAATTCGTTAGCTGAATTATCGTGAACCCAACTTAGTAAAATCTCTGCTTGAAATTATTTATTGCAGTTCAACACAGGACACCACCTCAATTATCTTGTGGTATCCCCTGATCATCGCCAGACCACCTTCAGACCACCTACAGCCTCTACTCTATCACGGATATACTACAGTCATAACTAAATCGCTTATTCTTTCTTGATAACAGCTTCGGGACCAGAAAAATCAACATAGCACGGCAATGACTTGAAAGTAACTTCTTTATACTCGGGATCATTTGGGTCTATAACTCCGAATTTTACTAAATCGTTCCATACTAATTGAGATTTTTGATGCGCATAGTCGAAATAGTCAAAATCATCCTCATATAGTTCTTCTGCTTCATCCCCTGGCTCAGGAGAGGACTCACCTTCATCGTATACCTTTTTGTAAGTCGGATTCTTCGCATTATCTTCATTTTCACCTGATTCCTCCTGGTACGCCTGAACGATTCCCCAATATACCCAATGGATATTAACAGCAGGACGCCACGCTGTAGCTTCAATCAACAGCTCACGTTCTTCGTCTGCTATAGCTTTTTCGCGAGCTTTTTCTGATTCCTCATCGGCTACGGACAAACCAGTAAAATTTTCAAGCGGGTTGCGACCTTCCTGAACATAAGCAGAGATGAAATTCATTTCAGCATCGTAATCAGGGAATTTCTCTTCGTGAATATCTTGCGTATTACTATCTGCATGGAAATCTGATGTCCATTCAAGGAAATGATTAGCAATATCGAATCCTGGAACGTTTGCTCCACTGAATTCGAAATCAATTACCACAATATTCTTATGTTCATACTTAAAATCCAGCAATGGTGAACCCTTAGGATGCTCTACACGCAGAAGATTACCATACTGGGCATCATTATGACAGAAAACTAATCTTTTAAGTACTTTCGCATCACCACCGCTTCGTTTCATTACCCAGTCTTTGTATTTCTGATTCATCTTAAGATAAGTTTGCCAGGAACACCCTAAAACGCTCTCAACAGATTTATGTCTGTTTGAGCTAGAGTAACCAGCAGCTAATTTACTCAAAACCCATTCTACACGAGGCCTCCAAGCATCAAGCTTCTTCCATACAAGTGGGCCAGCTTCTCTTTCAGCTTTTGTAAGACTTACATTCATATGTAGCTCTTTCATACGTCTAGCAATCTTCGCACTGGTTTCTAAATCCCAAAGTTCATTTTTAGTCAAAGGTACAGCTGGGAGGAATTGTTCAATACGACCATTTGAGAATATACCTAATAATCTGGGACCAATTCCTTGTTGCGAAAGACGTCCTAAGATTTCTAACTCATTTGCTCTATCTACTAAATGATCAGCCTGCGGGCCATACACTCTAAGTAGTAATTTTGCTGGTTTTCTAGTTTGTAAATCAGCTGGTGGTTCTATAGAGTACACAGCATTAGTGAGTGCCCCGGAGATACGAGTTATACGAAGCTGACTAGATACTCCCGAGGAAAGGCGGTGCCAGCGTGGGATTCGCAGGCCTTGCAAGAGAGCTAAGATGTCCGCTTTAAAATAGTCAGAAGGCAGCTGGTTGTCTAAATGGAAATCTAATCGTGGGATGTCGTCTTCGTGTCCTGAGATATCGGATCTAATTGACGTTGCCGAGGGGGTTCGAGGCATACGAACTCGGGAGGAAGATCGGGTCCTTACGTGCGGCAGATTAAGGCTGCTGCGAGACGATTTAATGTCTTCATTTAGTGTTACGCTGCTCATACTGGGAGAGAGTTGGGGGTTACTACGTGGAATACAGTTCTGATTACTATTAGAGATACGAAGCTGGGGTGTTAGTTAACAGAATAAGCGATATAGAGAATCCGCAGAAATAGGGAGGAATATACACCTAGTAAAACACAGATGTTTGCTAGAATTCGAATCATTTGGTATCATTTGATATCATTTGATATCATTTGATATCATTTGATCTCGTTTTTTACTCCTGCTTCTACCAATTAACCTCTGGAGTATTCAAATCTAAGCATACCTTTCGAATGCAGCCACGCCGGTATTATATATGCAAATTAAGATATAAGCAGCGAATTATCAGCAAAATATGCCAGTCAATTAGCCAGAAATAACGACCAAATTCCTTACGCCTGTATTCTTATCTCCGAATCATACAAGCATACTGGAAATCTCAATAGATCCATTCTGTCATATCAGTAAACACGAAGCCGAAGTTTCGGAAATCGCATTGAGATGCATTTAATCAGTCGGGTGGACAATCGGACGGAACTTTAACTGAAACCTTCTAGAAGGGGCATTCGGGAGACGGGTGAAACTCAGTAGAGGGAAGATAGAGAAGAGATCGGACGATTTCCGGGAATATATGAGAAGAGATTGGGGAGGTCGTAATAAGAAGAGAGGTTCGAAAGAGTATTTTTGCTTGTTTTTTCCCTTTTAGAAGCCGTTGATAGCAGGGAAGCTGCGCAGTGCAGTTGTTCATTGCCAGTCATGATAGTGGGCGTGCCTGCCTAATTCATGCATGAGCAACGGTTGCCGCAGGATGTCGCATGAGCGTTGAGTTTAATTGCACGGCGTGAGACGCGATGTTGTAAAGTTGTAGGGTGAGAGGTGAGAGGTGCGAGGATGAGGCGATGTTGGGCGGGATTTGAAGATAAAATACCATGGAAGGCTCAATGGGGGGCACTTTGGGGATTGATTGAGGTCATATATTTAACAATACGCCTTCTGCAGTTTTCCTAAATCAGTGGCATTGGGGCTTAGAAAGGTATTGGTGGTATGAAGTTGTGAGTTTTTGAATAGTAAATGAATTGATCTCTCGAACTCCGGATAAGAAACTGAGACGTTCGAAATTTGAGATTGGTTGCAAAGGAACTGTCAAGAAATTGGTTTCTGGAGTAGCTGATAAAGTATTTTTGTCACATATACTATCTGGTATCTGCACTCTCGCTCATGGGTTACCGATATAGTGGGATGGTGGACTAGTAAAATATATCAGGAGGCCTCTCCTTCGGCACCATGGCAACTATCAGAGATTCGGGAAAGCATTTTCCGACTCGTGGGGAAGATGCAGAGCAAGCGCGAGTCTAGAAGTTTTCCGATTGGTTGAGTAGCTGTATGTTCAGTCGTATAATCAGGGTAAAAGTAGCTGCAATGCTTTGTTGCTCTATAATACGGCCCGATAATCATTCTACACAGTCATTACCGTTGGGGTGCACCTGAAGATTCCTTAATCGCACGCAGTTGAACTGTATTGAAACCGAAGTAAAAACATCTTGTACTTTTGACTTGCAAATTCTCAGCAAACGGACAGAGAACCCCACATTTTCAATAACAACTAATCCAGATAGTGAAAATTTCACCTTTCCTCATCTCCAATTACCCAAGGAAAGTTTCAACGGAATCCATCTACAGTAAGGTTTCAATTTGACTACCTATTCAGGATATAGAGTTAGAGCTATTAAGTGTTAAATTTTAGCTTTTGAAGGGGAAGTTCGTGATAGTCAACTCAACAAACGCCCACAATGCATGTTCTAAATGGTTTACTGAACGATTTAACAACTCTTTCGTTTAGTATGTGTAAGATAGGATTATACTATCCTGCTTTTCAACTTGTTTCTTCCTCCATTCACTGTCTTCTTACCTCCCTCTTCATGCTCACTTCAGAAATAAACTTCCTACTTGCTGCTTTAAGTCTTTCTCTCATAAAACTATAAACATGCTGAAATCGAGCATCTCATAATGCAACAATATCTGCAGTATACGAGAGAGCGAGTGACTCTTTGATACGTGTAGTTCCTGATAGTGTGCGTAAGAACCGTATATTAAGTAGCATGCTATTTCAATAGTTAGTTTTCAACAAATTGTTCCGGAGGCTTCTGGAAAAACACCATCTAGACCCTCAGTCATTCTCCCAACATCACCAAAGCCGATGCATCTCTCAGAGCGTAGACGTCCAAGACCTTTAGCATTCCTTGAATTACCATCCCGCCTGTGCTTTTTTGGTGTACTTATTTGAATATAGTGACTGTATTTCCCTCACAACGCTCATTTTCCTGCTTCCTTTAGCCCTGAAATTCGTCTGCTTAACTACATTCTCCGAGGCACTCATAACTCGCATAGTTTCTACTACTATTCACAATTAACAGTACTAGAAAAGGTATTATAATTGTTGAGCGCTTATAATATATCAAATCCTCAATGCAAGTTTTCCTTTGTTGTTTCCTTTTTTGACAGATCTCACGGGGTTTACTAGCTCTAAATAATCACACTAGCCCAACCTACGTATTCACACAGCGGCGGTTGTCGATCATTAACACTGATCAAATAGCTCATATAGGCTACACTAATATTCACTTTACAAGTCATTTGGCCGAAAACATACAGGTATTTAGAAATAAAATCCGGCAATTGAGTAATACATGCATGTCTTTCTTCTTCACGTAGAAAGTACAGATTTTCATGCAATCGATCAGTACTTCTCCTGTCTCAGATTTGACGTTTATTTTGACCCCCGCGATAGTAAATAAAGAATGCTTTATCATTACATCGTTCCTGTTTTTTCACATGCTTTTATGAGAGTCTGTTGGCGAGCGCTTTGTTGAATGATGGGGGGCTTTTGTGGAAAGTGCGGCGGTTAGCTGGATTTGTGTGTTTGTTATGATTAAATGTTGTTTGTAACTCCGTGTATATAAGCAAATGGTTTGCCAGTTTGTTGTTCCTGAATTGTTTTGTTGCTTGGTCAGTTGTTAGAAGGCTTTATTGCAAAAGTTGATTTAACCGCAAGTTCACAGCTAAGTTTGGTTCCAGATTGATAAGAATATAGCTTATTAGGCCGCTGGAAGTTTTATTGGCAAGGATATAAAGCTGTTGATAACCCGCTGAAATCATATTAAGGGCTCAAGCTGAATTTATAAACTAAAGGCTTAACTGGAATAGAAAATTGAGGTAGATATTAACCATCATAAAATTGTGAAAGGACAGTTCATTTGGGAAATTCGTTGGTTTTGTTGATAAAAATGTTATTCGGGAAATCAAATGAGGACTATCTATTAACCTCAACAGGAGATCATAGTCTTCAAAGGAGACCATATAGCTTTCCATTTGAATTAGGGAAAATGGAATACGAATATTCAGATACTACTGAAGGGGATTTGAGTGCTGTGAGACTAGAAACTAATGATGA
Organism: Sporopachydermia lactativora; assembly: GCA_030579575.1. NCBI lineage: Eukaryota > Fungi > Ascomycota > Sporopachydermiomycetes > Sporopachydermiales > Sporopachydermiaceae > Sporopachydermia > Sporopachydermia lactativora. Next base: position 9,486 of record JAKTRH010000137.1, read on the forward strand.
GATGAAAGTTGAGAAAAGATTTGGTTCAACAGAAACTGGGACTTATAAAGATATGCAAAAATTGGAATTTTCTTCTGAAGGATCTGATTCATCATCTACGGAATCTGACGATGGAGATTTTCAAGAAGGTCTCTCTAATGAGGAATCGGGAGTTGAAAATTTGAAGGAAACAACTTGTAAAGTTGAACAGCAATCTGAGATTCCAATAACTCATTCTTCAACTGAGAGAGATTGTTCAAGAATTAGTGAAACTCAACCAATGTCAAATTTTAGAGGAAGACCATCTTCTTGCGTATTTGTTGCCAGGTAAGGAATTGAATTTTAGTGATTTTAACTTAAATTTGATTGTTTATTATTAACAAATTTAGTTTATCAGCTATTCATTCTGATGATCATTTAGTTAGATCAGTCACCGAGCATTTCAAAACTTGGGGTCAACCTGCAGTAGTGAAAGTATTGCGTGATGTTGCTAATAGACCTTATGCTTTTGTTCAATATAGTACAGACGAAGAAGCTAAAAAGGCTTTATCAGAAGCTCATCATACTATTCTTGATGGGCGACAAATTAGAGTTGAACCTGCAAGAGTTAACAGAACATTGTATTTAGAATCAATGCGGCAAGAGAAAGTAGAGTTAAAGGTAATGAGATTAGAGTTTGCACTTTATTATTGATTGTTATTTTAATTTGATTGAACTAACTGAGTAACAGGAATTAAAACAATTAGTTGAATCGTTCGGAGAATGTGAACAAATAACTCCTTCTACACTTGAAGGTCGACATGGTTCAGGATGGTTTGTTAAGTTTGCATATCGAGATGATGCTATAAGAGCTTACGCCGTATGTTTATGAATTGAATTGTAATATCACGCACATCATATTGACAATTTATAGAATTTGAGAATTGATAAAGACCTTTACGTTGAATGGGCACAAAATTTAGATTCAGTTACACCGGCACCTCGTGGTCCTTCAGTTGATACACATTCTATATTTGTTGGACAATTGAATGTTCAAGTTACAGAATCAATGCTTAGAGAAAGATTTGGACGTCATGGGCAGATCGAAGAAATCAATTTAATTAAAAGGCAGTCAGATACTGAAAGAAAAAGTTCTGTTTTCGCATTTATCAAGTTTAGTTCTGAGAAATCTGCAGCAGCAGCTGTGGAACAAGAAAATCATTCAATGTTTTTATTCAAAACTATGCATGTTCAATACAGAGAACTTTACCCATCTCTGCAAACAAAACCTGATTATCAAAAGGATACAATTGATTCTTATAATCAAAAGCTAGCCTTAGCCCCGCCACCAATTAGAAGACATGGTCATAATGTCATAAATGAAAAAAGTGGGAGAAAGAATTACTCTAAGAGCAGACAATTTCGCTCGGTTAATCAAGGACCTTATATGGTTCCTGTTATGGATTATTACCCTCATCAAATGAATCCATATATTGTAAGTTAACCTTGCATTGAAGCTAGAGATTACCAGAAAAGATAAACGCAGTGATTAACCTGAATATGAAGTTCCCACCATCAGATCAAACGCCTCCTCCACCTCATCCTGCACCAATGGTTAATCAAGGAGGAAGGCTACCTTTCATGTATCAACCATTTTATTTCCCTGGAGATTCTAATTTTATTCCTGGATCAGTACCATGGGCTGATGAGGAGAATGTCACTAATGCACCATTTTATCCAGCACCTTTTACTGATGATAATGCTAATGAAAAAGCAGATTGTGATCAGCAAGATGAAGTTGCTCCTTGTAGTGCAACTAGTGACTCAATTGGAAGTACTCGTTTAAAAGAGTCTGTTTATTCTTCACCCTCTGCACATACAGGAGCACAAACTGCACCTACAACTTTATACTCTTCTGGTTCCATGGCTTCAAAAGAGGGATCAGGTAAACAACAAACTGGAGGTAAAACTCCAATGGTTTATCCACAATTTAATCGATCACCTTTTGAAGTACCAACAGAGATTTATGGAGTTACACCGAAACAAGACAATATGGGATATCATCCTTCCCCTCTTTATGTTCCTCCTGGTTTTTCACCTGTTCCTTACATGGAATACGGAGTTAATCCATATTTTGGTTACAGCTACTTTCCTGGTGATATTAAACAGATGCCATTAAAGAGCATGCCTCCATATTATCATATGAGAGCTGAAAGTTCTGCAAAAGATTCTAATAATGTTGGAAATCTATATTAGTTTTAATGATTCCAATTTTATGAGCATATATGTTTATGAAAAGTCTTGGAATGATTGCTGGATTGTCCCTGCTAGTCATGAATTGAAATGAGCAACAAGTGAGTTATCATCGTTTTGAGTTGTTTTACACATCCATTCCTGCTTCACTGCTTGAATTTTGAAGATTGCTTTTTTTCTATAGTTTTTATACGATGATTAACACAATAAAATGGCAATTCCTTTTACTACACTACAACCTGAAGTACTAATGTATGTATATATCATTCTTGCTATTGATACTCTCTAAGCTACTAAGCATATCTCCATATTTCCTCTATCTCACAACTTAGCTTCATTATCCATAAAAGTAGATAAATCAACAACAGGATTAGGTGCCTCGGTGAGGAGTAAACTGTTACGGAACTGAGTAATATCTTTGACTGGCTCACCACCAGGATAAGACGCAGGGGTTTCACTGAGCAAACTATCAAGGAAAAACTGTTTAAAGCCACTCAAATCGGTATCTCCAGCAATTTCCTTCATTTTGGACTCAATCTTAGGATACATTTCTGCAATAATGATTTGATCAAGTTCATCCTGGCTCAAAGATGAATACTTTGAACTATCCAATTGCAAAGAGTCAACTGAAGCGTCTAAATCAGAGGATGAGAAACTTATATCCCTCTCAATTAGATAGTTGGATAGAACAGATTTGATTGTCTTTGTTCTTGAAGGATTGTACTCAACTTGGCTGTTCAGATTAACAACTAAACGAGTTTGTCGCCCAGTACTGGTATCAATATACTTGTTGAAGAAATCCAGTACGTCCTTCTTTGTGAGAGTATCAAGGAACTTGACGTCGATCTCGTGTCGCAGGAAATTATAGTATCCAGATCTGATATGAGCCCAGTACCTGTCAGTTTCCTCTTTCAAATTCTTTTTCTTCTCTAGTTTCTTGTGTTTCAAAGCTTCCAAATGATCATTAAATTCTTTATCAGTGAGTTTTTCAAGTATCTGTCTCAAAGTACCTAAGAACGCGTCAATTCTATGCTCTAAGTAGGCAGTAGGTCTCTCACTTTGAATTAAAACCCGGTAACCTATAGTAGTTCTTGTTTGTCGTACTCCACTGAATACAACATACCCTAGTTGTTCTTTAGTTCTCAGCTTATTGAAAGACGGTTCATGACCAATTTGAGCAAGTAAATCAAGCAATGCTCTCAGTCTATCGTCCGTTATGGATCCCACCTGAATAAAATACTCAATACAAGAGTTTTTATTCTCCTTGTCAGCCAATGTCACATCGTACCTGAATCTGTCTCCGGGCTTAAGAAGATATGATCGAGTTGGAACATTCTTCGTGCTAGTACCGTGAGCGCTGACCACAGGGTTCAATTTTTCCATTACCATATCACTGACTTGCAAGGCGTCCTCCTTTGTGAAGTTCCCATGAGCGAGCATTTCTACGTCGAATTCGTACAGCAAAAGCGGCATGTATCGTTTGAACGATTCAAAAGTAAGAGAATCGAGGGCGCTCAGCTTCTCTTCCACTGTCCATGTTCTTTCATTGAGGAGGTACAATGTATAATGGCCAATTTGGTTATAAGGAATAGAATAACCAAAGTTTTTATACGATCTTTGCAGTCTATTCTTCAGGATATTGAATCGTTTCTCATCTGGGGTGAATGTCGCCATGCGTTGAAGAATCACGTTTAACAGTTTGTGCATTTTATCGTTATAACCCGACAATGCAAGTTCCAAACCGTCCTTTACCAAGTACAAGGAGTATTCTAAACCAGCAATTTCTGCATTATAAGCGATATCGTTCAGTGAATCCTCTAATAACTGCGTGTATAGAGTAGCAATGCAGGAAATAGTAGGAGTCGTGTTCACAGTAGGCGATCCTAAACGAATGTACATTGTACCTTTAGGAACGAAGAATTGATCATCGGGTTTGAACCAAACTTTCAAATTACTTGAATTTTTAATCAGTTTCGGCTTCTTAGCTGGAACTGTTCCGGGAATCTTTTCCGGAACAGTGAAGTTCGTAGCGATGAACTCGTTCGGGGTAGGAAGGTGTAATTTCTCATTTGGTTTAGCCTCAGTGAGTTCTTTAAACCAGCCTTTCTCAATATCTTCTATAGAGTACTTTACGCCATACCATTTCTCAGTTTCAGTGAGATTATCTAAAGACTGAGCAACGAGGGTGACTCTGAAGTTCTCAGGTCCCAAATGTTCACCGTACTCTTCAATCACTTGTTTATCGAAATTACGGAACAAACCTGGTGACAGAATAAAATCCCTCGGGAAATTCGGTGATTTGTTATTCAATAGAGAGGATAGTTTACTAGTTGTTCTACTAGCGCCAGTTTTCTGCTGGAATTTGAAATCCATTAAAGCAGTTTCCTGAAGCTCTTTGTATACGTATTCCTGAACAGAAGATTGCTTAAGCAATGCGATATACTCGAATACAATCTTTGTAACCTCCTTATAATGTTTCAAACCTTCCTCTGTGAGTCCAATATTAACAGAGAAAAAATCATTCCCAGCAGATACATGGTATCCGGAAGTACTGAGAGATTCAGCGTATCCCAGTTCCTTGAGGTAGAAAAGAACTGATCCTCCTCCTTCATGGCCAAGTAAATGTGAGTAATAAGAGCTAGGTTTAACATCCCAGTGCTCAGATTGATCAGGCATTAGGAAAGTAATATCCAAGCTACGAGTATCCATAACTGGCTCAGCTTTGATAAACTTCAAGAGATGATCTTCAGTGAATATGGGCTTATTGTAGTTTGGACGGCTTAAATTATTGTTTCTAATGGGTGAAAAATACTCTACGGCCCAACTCTGCAAAGTGTCTAAATCTTCTTTACCCAGCATCACCAATTTCATCAAATTAGCAGAATAATGAGATTTATAAAACTTGAGAAGCTCCTCTCTAACATCTAAACCTTTTGCCAGTGGCTCAGTTCCAAGAGTTTCTAAATTACCAGTGCTGAAATTATTATAAGGATGTTCAGGATTCGATAAGGAACGATCTAATTGATGGAGTCTCCAGTTATCGCTTTGAAGGTTCTTCTTATTCTCTGAATCGACTGCTCTGATCTCTCTGTCTTTGCAATCAGGGCTGAACAGTGGGTTAATAAAGAATTGAGCAAATCTGTCTAAAGCGCCTTCAAAATGGTCCTTCCCGACTTCAAAGAAATAGTTTGTCTCTTCTGGAGCTGTATAAGCATTAGAATGACCAGAATGGGCTGAAAGATACTCAGAGTATTCGTTTTCACTAGGGAATTTCTCCGTACCCATGAAGAGCAAATGCTCACAGAAATGAGCCAATCCTTGCAGATCTGGGGGATCAGCAAAGGATCCCACGTTCACGCTGAGAGCAGCGGAAGCCTTATCGGTGTTCTCATCGTGAATGAGTACAGCTTCTAATCCATTGTTCAGCTTGATGATGCGATACTCTCTGTCATCAGTATCGGGCTTAGTAAATCCAGGATTTGAGGAAGTTGTAATGATCCGGAAAAGTTCGGAAGATTGCTGAGTTTCCATACTGAATCTCTGAGAGAATGTAATAGTAGTTGAGTGAAAGAAAGATGAAGGAAAAGGTGATAAAACCCGTGGTAGAGTCCTTCTGAAGCTACTGAAATAATCTGAACGAATGAAACTCATACAAAGTACGTAACAGAGAACAGATAGGCCCAGATGTATACAAATTGGCAGCCTTTTCAACGTCCGATTCGCAACACAGGCGATCAGTTTGTATCGTCAAGGAAAGGAAGCACAACTATCAAGGTGCTCAATATCTCATGCGAAAGCAAACCACACAAACTGTCGACTTGGTAATCAGAAAAGCACTCCTGAGTAGTCAATTAAGTCTATAAAACGATACTATGGATCGCTTTTGATGTATTCCTTGGACGTTTATAATATACCGTGGCAAATTGAAGCGATCAAGGCGCTTCCAGTTCTCTCGACGTTTTACCCGCGTCTCGATCTGGATGCGCCACATTATACCCTTTTGAGATAAAAAATTGTGGCATAAAACCTGATTATGTGATGAGAAAGTCGATGTAGTTTGCATTACGCACTACGTGATGTATGAAGAGGAGATTTGAGTTCATGCTAATACCAAGGTTTATGAATTTTCCGGAATAAGGTTTGAGTTTAATGAGTTGTCCGAAATTCGTTTGCAAGTCGACAAGCAAGCCAAAGTTTTTGTTGTTCTCTAGAAACTACATCAAACTGCTGGCACTTGCCGTGATACTAATTTATATCGTGGAAAAATGTTTCTTAGTTGTTTAGTTGATGGTGTTCTTGGCCTATGCATACTATTAGCTGCAGGTACTGTCGGAAGTTACTGAACCTTAAAGTAAACTCAAGAAATGGTAATATTAAATATTCCGTATCTAACGGACCATTATGTTTCCAGGCTAGCAGTTTCCGTATCCTAGTCCCGGGGCTTATAACTGCAAGCATTGAAGATCAAATTTATCAAACCATCGTTTATCATACCGTATCTCTGTGGAGTTGACAACCCCTTTGAGCACGCAATTACTTCTACTTGGTTGCTCCGGTGTATTGGACGACCGTACGACTATGAAACCTACGAGAACGAAGCAGGGGTCAACTCAGAAGTGCAATAAGATCGCCGAGCTTACATTCAATGCCAATTTGTACTAATATTAATTATTCAACTACCGACAATGAAAGATATGATGAGCCCGCAGTTATCCTTCTCCCTGTGGGAAATATAGATTACGTGATACATAGAGTTTGAGTATGAAACGTCGAATTCCTAGAATTCCGCGCTTTCCGGGAACCTTCGTTCGATGCCGGAATTTCTCAAAATACGAATACTAGTATAACAAGCTAAAACGGGTTCTGGGTTCTCTTGTCTCTGGCGATATCTCCAAACTGCTCATCGTCAAACTACCCTCCCATCTCCTTCCCATTACTCGTTCGACGTTCCTACGTTCCTACGACAGTGACTCGACATCAACTGCATGAAATACAGGGACCCTAAATATATAGAATCAAATTCCCAATTTATAGTAATCTCGACTCCAATTGGGAAAAATGTATGCCGTAAACCTGTTCTTCGAACTTCTCCTCCGTCTACCGGTTACTCGGCGGATAGTTTTGCTGATTACATAATCCAATATACAATACTGAACTGTCCGAATAACATACAAGGGCTATTGATGTTTTATTATGATCCTAACCACCACATGACGAATGTAATAGGGCACTATTTCTTTAAAAAATACTTCATAAGACTGCTCAGAACCTCGATCTTTTGCAGGTTCATTACAAGCCGTATTCCTCTAGCATGGAACGTTCATGTCCAGATTCAGATCATCGGTTTGTCACGATTCTACATTGCGATGTCATGACAACGGACACGGTTCTAGACCCACCACCAAAAGTCGGTTCAGCCACTACAAACTTGACGCCTTCCTGTGGTTTTCAAAAACCGAATATATTCCATTTGCACACGATATAGAGCACTATAATCGTCTAATTATCAAAAAAACACAATCATAAACACTATTTCCGCGTCTATCACATATACATTGCCATGTCCATTCCCATTCACCATACTCACTCGTTTCGTCACCCCTCCGTGTCTCGTCTATTTTTAGCCGTGACAAACTGTCCAGTCCAGACAAAGGAAAACATGACTTAACCGGAAATGCCTGACAATTCCATGAGCCGAAAACAACAGGCTGGAAATTCGGGAAAACATCACAACTGCTCATCTCTTCTTCTTCCTACAAGGATAATAAATCACAACAAGAGCACAATAAACCACAGTATTATAGACTATACGTGCTGAGTTTCGAGGAATCTTAGAGTCAAAGGGCAAAGTTTTGATTCTCATCAAAAAAAAGTAACATTCACATTCGTTTATCAGTCATAATGAAAGCTTTCAATGTTGTTTCCTTGAGCGTTTCTGCTCTGGCTGTCCTTGCAACTGGAGTTTTAGCAACTCCTCCTGCTTGTTTGCTGGCTTGTGTCGGAGAAGTGACAAAAGACTCGAATTCCTGCTCTTCTATGAACGAAGTTGGCTGTCTATGCACCAAAGAAGGCTCTCAGTTGGTTTCCTGTTTGGCTGACAAATGCCCTAGTGATGTTCACGATGATGCTGTGAGCTATTTGGAATCGACTTGCTCGAGCTTTGACAGCGATTTGGCAGCTTCTGTGTCTTCTGGCAGTTCAAGTGCTACAAGCACCAGTGCTTCTTCTGCTTCTAGCTCTGCTACTTCTGCTTCTGAAACTGAGACTTCTGCTACTGTTTCTGAGACTTCTGAGTCTTCCGCTGAATCTACCGCTGCCAGCTCTGAAGTTTCTTCTGCCAGCTCTGTCAGCTCTGAAAGTTCCGCTCAGCCTACTACTACTATTGAACCCGTGAGCTCTGAAACTTCTGAGACACACAGCAGTTCTGTACCTTCTGTGACCGAGACTGTTACACCTACTTCTGTTATCCCTACAGAGACTGGTGGCAACATTATTGCGACGTTTACTAATGTGGGTTCTAAGGCTGGCTTCAGCACGTTGTTTGCCTTTGCTGTATTTGTTGTCGGTTTGGCCTTCTAAGCAGATATAATTAAGAATTATTAAGTGAAAATTGGAATTATATGGACTGGAAGGCTCTGGGTTCCTGGATTGGGTATTTCGTCATTGGGAATGAATCTGTTGTTGAAGTATGGAGTTCAACACTGAGAATGGCGATTGATAAATAAAGGATTAAGTCGAGTATATGGAATGAATGGAAGTTGTTGAATTATTTCATTTGTAGAGAGTTGTAGGAATAGTTGGAAGTTCTGTGTGGAGCGTATAATGAGAATTGGTGTATATGTGGGTTGCAGGGTAGTTGATATGGTTGATATGGTGTTGGTAGAGTATCAGTAACCTGAAGGGCTGATAAATGTTCGATGAGAGGTGTTACTCTCTCGTAAGTCAGTCTGAGAGTCAAGTCAAACAATGAGACATATCTTTGTTCAGAAAGCTTGACGATCGTCAAATGATAGAATAATCAATCTCTACGTATTCTATCTAACGATAAAGGATATAACTGGTGATTATTATCACCAGATATTCTCTAGATAGTTCCTTATAAATAGGCATAACAGTGCCCACCTGAATCGCTTGTCTGCACTCTTCTGCAGCTTCATGCACAATGATTTACGAGATAAACTGATTACGTGATCGGGTCATTTCAACCTTGATAGACATTCTCTAGGTGAGATTTACGGAAGTACGGGATACTCTTCTCATAACTACTGATGCTGCGGGTAACTGCTAATAGAAAAAGGACATGATTAAGCAACATTAAAGAAGTCTCCGTTTGCCGCATTAGCCACTGATAGTACTTCTGACAGGCCTACAAACTCCGGCTACAGCATCTATATTCGTCCAATAACAGATCTAGTGTTCCTTTCTTATCACAATTTCTGCATCATTATGCACGTTTCTGCACGTTCCTGCAGATTCTCTTAAAATGATGCAAATCATCCCGTTCCGTTTGAGCGGGGTAAAGGCTATAATCCACTCTCAACACTCCCTTTGACGGTCAATTCGCTGTCTAACACTCCAAATAGCTCCAACAGACTCCAGAATACCCATTTTGCCACCCAAATGCTTCACCTACACTCTTTCAAACCTCAGCTGAGACCCACTGGTTCCATCACAAGGTTCTTCACCATGCGTAAAACATCGCAGGAAGCAGCAAACTCAAACTTCCCTTCTCCACAGTTCTCCCCGCAATTCCGTATAAATACGGCCGAACACCCGATTGAGTGTTTAAAAAAGTTGAATCATCCAATGGTGATGCGATATCAGCGTAATAAATGGTCCTTTGATCTTCTAGCCTCTTTCCTCTGATTCTTTTCCTTCAGTTTTCCTTCCCATATACCAGAGGATTACACTGAAGTACCGTAATCTCGGCATTTTCTCCCATTACGTCCCGCAGCTGATTGTCTCTCATTTTCACTGCTCCTGCCTATTTTAACCCGTAGTTCCTACTGTATTTTGCACGGATATCTGTAATCGATTTACCACGTATTCAAAGCCTACCCTGAAATGTTTCGCCTACCCGCTCGCCGACTCTTCCACACTTGTCAACCTGCCAGAGCTATCCGGCGACTGCCGTCTCTAGCTGAGATCAAATCAATTGATATCGAACATTATGTAGAAGAATCAGCTGAAAGCCGGAAAGTCAGAGAACTGGAAGACGAAGCCCGTCGGAAAAGTGCCGTATCGGAACCTGCGCCATCTCTTATCAAGGCGTTCCTGTACGGATCGCCCTCTAAACATGCAGAAGAGGAAGCCTACGAACAGTCATTCTCTAAAGCTTTAGCCCGTGGGAAATACGTACACGAACTAATGATTCATAAAGTACACCCTGGAGCTGCTCCGGACTATTTAGAGTTAGTAAGTGATATGTACCCTCAAATTGCTGCTGATAGTAGTATTGGGTCTCGTTTAGTTGGTAGTTGGAGGACTGTTATTGGTGATATGGATGCTTATGTCCATATTTGGGAGTATGAAGGGTATAATGGGTTCCACCACGCTATGAATAAGATGCATGAAAAGCCGAAATACTTGGAGTTTTTAGATAAATTGAGGCCAACATTGAGATCCCGTAGATCAGAGTTAATGCAGGAATTCAGTTTCTGGGGAGGTACTGCGCCACCACACGATATGGGTGGCGTATTTGAAATGAGATCCTATGTATTGAAGTCGGGTCAATTAGCGGAATGGGAGCATTCGTGGCGTAAAGGCATTGAAATGAGACGGAAAGTGATGGAACCCGTGGGTGCTTGGTTCTCGCAGTTGGGTGAACTGAATAGGGTGCATTATATATGGCAATTTGCCGATTTAGAGCATCGCAAAGTGTCTCGGGAGAAGTGCTGGGAAATGCCGGAATGGGCTGAGACGGTGCACGAAACTGTGCCGCTGATTGAGCGGATGGAAGCGAATATTTTAGTTGCTTTGCCGTTTAGTCCTCTTAAGTAGGTGGAAGAATTGACAGAAGAAGTTTAAAAGGTTAGAGAAGGAAGATTTGAGAGATGAGAAATCAGAGATGAGTGATAAAAGGTGAGAGATGGGAATTTGCCTTATTGTATTTCGGAGGAAATGTTTGAGAATACTTGGGAAAGCCAAGAAAATGAGAAATAAAAACTGCAGAAATTGGGAATTGACAGTGACAAATTTAGTGACCTGAACTGAGGATTGAATGTAAGCTAGCAAATTTTTAGTTCGTAGAACAGTGTATTCTATGTAAGTTTATACTATTTTCACGGGTCCTTTGATCCTTGTCAACCCGGGAATACTCATCGCGCAAGGAAACGGAGTGGAGTCGCTCAATTTGCCGAGCCATCCGCTATTCACGGCAACCTTATTGTCTCGGATGAAAAATTTCGGCGATGCGATGGGTTAGTGTCCCTGGCTAACCGGACAGCTGGGTCTACAACTGGAGTGTTTACTGACAAGATAAGTCGTTTTAATGATTCTAAATATTATAGTCTTATGCAATAAAGTCACATTTTTCCCTATTGCTATGATATTTTGCTGCAATTCAGTTTATACACCATTATTTGAATACCTATCATTGCTACTTGGAACCCTCGCTGTCCGGTTCTCTGTCCGAAAAGCGGATCTTCCATCACCGGAAAGTGGCCGATCGGATCGCCACGATGATACGCGGGATTTCCGTGTGGAAAAGATAGAAATTTGCACTTTGCTTGTCTTTTTCTTATACTCCTTTCCTGGTTGTGTATTTTCCTCGAAGGAATTATTCTCCTGTGTCGTATAACAGACAAACTAGGCATAAACAACTGAACTAGACGATATGTGCACTCGTAAGATTCTCTGCCTTCACGGGTTCCCGCAGAATAAATCTGTATTCGCGGCAAAATCTTCAGGTCTTCGTAAAGCTTTAAAGAAGAAGGGGTTTGAAACAAAGTACATTTCGGGCCCAATCCGGTTACAACTCGAAGATCTGCCATTTGAACCGTCAGATGTGAAATCCAAACTCGGAGCTGATCAGAGCGAGAACGATGACGAAGGATATCGGACGTGGTACCAGATCAACGCAGCTGATCCTGCGACCTACTTTAATATTGATGAGTCTCTGAAGCTCATAGAGCGAGAAGTCAAAGAGAATGGACCATATGACGGGATTATGGGGTTTTCAATGGGTGCCGGGTTTGCAGCTTTGCTGACTCAGTATTTCCGACAGGTGCCTCATAAGGAGCAGCCGCCGTTCCGGTTTGCTATCTTCTACTGTGGATTCATCAAAGGTTTCCCACAAGAGCTGGTGGATAAGTATTTCAGTGATAAGATTACCACTCCTTCTATACACATAATTGGATCTCTTGATACGGTTCTGCCCGAGGACAGGACATCATCGCTTGTTGAGGGGTGCACAGAAGATTCACGTACAGTTTTGGTTCATCCTGGTGGGCACTATGTGCCTAATTCAAAGGATTTAGTGAACAAAGTAGTCAATTGGGTGCTGGCTCAGTATGCAGATAAAGAAGAAGATAAGGCAGCCGATGAAAAGAAACCTGCAGAGGAAAAAAAGGATGAAGACGAGTGGGCCGTGATAGATAATCTGGGTAAGGCTTGAGAGTGGGAGGAGAGGTTTATGTAGTATTAGAGAAATATTACGTAGTATACTCTAGAATATAAAGGTTGCGAGGCAGCAAAGTTCGTAGGAGCTACGATGGTGGATATTCATAATATCTGGACACTTCTGAGACATCCGAGTAGTGGATATAGGGTTCTAGGAAGTTTGAAGCTGAGAATATTAGGTATAAACTATTCATTCCGATGCCTTTCTGTCTGTCAGAACTGTCCGACCTGATTTTCAGCTGGATATCGCGTCTCAGTGTATATTTAAAGTTGTTAGATGATGCACTGAAGCAATACAGTTTAAGCTTAAAGTCGGCAAATTTCCTCTTTGGAAAGATAACGGAGGATAGTGGATAATAATGGTAGTACCGAAATATCAAATTCAGTGAGTGCATTTATCTGATTTCTTGATACGAGAGTTATCATAAGCTGCTCATACAATTCTGAGTGTTGTACTTGACTTTCAAGGTAACCAGGCCGCTGGAAGAAGGTAAATTACATATATTTCCCGTCAAACGGCGCAGGGGGGCAGGAACGGAATTAGGTTTCCATTAGAGTTATCGGCTGTAGCCGAAAAGAACAATGAAAGACAGCCCTTTCGGCGGAATTTCCAGGTAGAATACTGCACTATGAGGAAACAGATCTCAAAATTATTATTTTCTCGTTGTTTTTCTTCCACTGAAAGTTTGGCTTCATGTTCAATACATGTGCTTTTGATCCGCGTCGTTTCTCAGATCAGATTGGCTGTCCGGCAGCAAATCTGAACCTCTCGGGCCTAACGATCAACCGGAGATTGGTAAGCATACAGCTTATTTTCTAGGAAGTTTCTTTTCGATTACTTTCAACCCGCGATGACGATGGCGGCATCCATTACATACATATTTTTTAGCATGTCAGTTAAATGACGATAGGGTCTCAATGTCAGTTTTCCAGTTCACCTCAGACCGTATGCAATACATCAGGGCGCATCAAACTAGAACCCGTCAATCCTTCTTGTTTCATTTCATCACTTAAACTTTTAGTTTTATATCCCCTTCCGTTGACACTCGCTCGCCGTTCTTCCTTCTTCCCACTCTGCCGTATCTTCTCTCCCATTAAACTTCGCTCATGCTGCAGACCACACTTTATCCCAAACCCTATCCAAACCTTATGCACACGACTCCGCATCGGGTCACTTGCCTAAAATCTTATCTTCCTCCACCACGTCTGACGTCTTCCGCTCTCTTGCTTCCGTCTTCCGTCTCTCTTCCGCTTCTATCCCGCTTTTCACGAACTTCTATCACTTATACACCAATATCAATATCACCTTTACCACCTTCTCAACAAAATACCCCCTCAAATACCCCTTCGTCTCCATCTTCGTTCCTTACAATGCTAGCCGAAGAAGTTCCAAAAAATCGGAGAATCACCCAAATATGCTGCGCCATACTATGGTGTCTGCTGTCTGCCGGCCCGGTATTCGGCTTTGCAGCCCTGAAACCCGTTCTAATATCCGAGAACGTCTACGCAGACCTCTGTACTGCTAAGGAAGTACAGGAAGCCCACGAATCTGCAACTCCAGGCCCACTATGCGCAGCCCAGGACCTCAGACTCAACTATATGTTCACTCTGGCTGCCGTAATCACGAATGTGGCTGCTTTCGTTATTGGAGGCATCCTGGATAACTACGGACCCCGCGTCTGTGGCCTGATAGGCGCCTCGTTCATCCTGGCCGCGTCATTGCTGCTAGCAAACGCTGCATCCGTTTCCTTACTGGACCCGTACCTCTTTGGGTACTCCCTGCTAGCCCTAGGTGGACCATTCACGTTTATTTCCTCCTACCACCTTTCAAATGCATTCCCACTGTATTCTGGTACCATTTTGGCTCTTCTAACTGGCGCTTTTGACACTTCTTCCGCTGTTTTCCTGGTATATCGCATAGTATATGAGAAAACATTAGGCGGAGTTCCCCTCAGTCGCTTCTTTGCCTTCTATACATGCGTCCCGCTGTTCATATACGCGGCAGAAATGCTGGTAATGCCGTCCCAGAGCTATAAAACGAACTCAGACATCAAAAAACTCGCTGGAGATGCCCCTGTAGCTGCTATAGTAGAGGAAATCGAGTCTGAACAGCAGGCACTCCAGGCTTCTGCTCCTACTGAGACCCGAGCACTGCTTGATATCGCTCCCGGACCCGCTGGTCGGTCTCTTGCCGGGTCCCTTCATCGTGTTGTGCACATTCCTTCAGATTACGGCGCAACAGACATCCGCGGCAGCATTGGCAGTCTGTCCGGTCCCGGTAGTCCGTCGGGAGTTTCTGGAGCTTCCGGCCCGTTGGCTGCTCCGACGGCTCCGTCGTTTTCCTATGTGCATTCGCCGGCTATCAGCACGACACGACGCGTATCCTACAGTACTGGTGCCGGTGGCAGTCCCGTAGCGATCAATAAACATCTCAGTACGCTGATTGACAATTTCCAGGGATTCACGGGGTCTCAAGACGTGTCTGCCGTTACTGATGACGAGTTTATAGCTTCTGCGATCCAGGAAGACGCGGAAGGCGGATCAGACGTGCCGCCAGGACCTGCGGGAGGCAAATGGGACGTGGCTGACGCGTCAGGCGTCCCGGCAGACGGGAATCATCCGACACTTTCGGGAGAGGCGTCGGAAGAGCTACAATTACAGAAGAAAATAACGGAGTATGAACAGCAGAAAGAAGATGCCCTGACGAAGTTTTCCGGCGTTTTCGGCGTTCTTCATGGGAAACCGCTGAAGCAGCAATTTCTTACGCCTTGGTTTGTACTGATGTGTCTGTTTACTACTATTCAAATGCTACGGATCAACTATTTTGTTGCTACAGTGCACTCCCAGTATTTGTATATGCTAAATTCTGCTGAATTGGCAACAAAAGTCAATAGATTCTTTGACGTGGCACTCCCAGTAGGTGGAGTGGTGTCGATCCCGATGATTGGTTTGCTGTTGGATAAATTTTCTACTCTGGTGGTGCTGAGTGTTCTGCTCGGCTGCTCACTATTGATTGGAGTGCTAGGAATGGTACCTAATGTGCTGTGCGCAGAGATTGGTATAGTTGTATTGGTTCTGTACCGACCTTTCTACTATACTGCGGTATCGGATTTCTGTGCTAAAGTGTTTGGATTTGATACTTTCGGGACTATTTACGGTACGATCATCTGCTTTTCCGGGTTGATGAATCTGACTCAGACGTATTTAGACGCGGCTACGCATGATGTGTTCGGTATGAACCCGTTGCCGGTAAATGTGATGTTGGTAGGGGTTACAGGTGTGGTTGGGCTGTCCTTGATTGTGTTTGTCGGGACGGAAGCGAAATCGTGGTCAAAGAAGAAGCTGCATGAGTAGTCTGAATGGAAGGGATAAGTTGTATATGGTGTAGATAGTTGGATGAGGTGGTTAGAAATCTGGTGAAAAGAAAGGAATAAATGTATTTGTTATTAATAGTAAACCTCTAGTGTTTGTAGTGCGTTGCTTGGCCTCGTATTTCGGTCATCTCGGCACGGATACGACGGAGTTGATTCGGCTCATCCGTTCCGTCATGCATAAATATGCACCATTATGCATCATCATGCACCCCACATCGGGTCTCCATTTATGCCCCGTTTAACATCCGGTTGATCCGCGCCGGAACGCAACCCGGCCCGAGCGGAACAACCGAAGAATCCACAAATACATCCCAGTATAAGCCCCTCTAAATCTTCCCCCGCATTAACCACATTTTTGTATCCAACTCTGCGTACTCACCATGTCCCCAGCGCCGAATCCCGGCCCTCTCATATCTCCTCTCACTCAGGAACCACGAGGACATCTACAACCGAAGGCTATCGGTTTGTACAGCCGACTATTCCGAGACTCCGAGCTCACAGATGGTTTCTGGGCCGAGTTTTTCCTTGTGAAGTACCACAGATCTTCACTCACGGCTACGTTCCGTTACCTTTCACCGGCTGATTTCCTTACTCACAGCGGAGTCACTCGACAACTCATTCGGCATGGATTACAACTGCTAACGGATCATCCGCAGGACTCAGTGTTACAAAAGAACGTTTGTGATATACTTTCTGTGTTTTTCTCTTGTCTTTTCGGCAAACATTTCCATAATTTCAGCGCAGATGTCATTGAAGTGATTGCGGGTTACTCCGATATTGATTCCGTGTTTCCCGAGCTATTGCGTCAGCTCCGAAGGCTACTCGGCACTTCCGATGACTCCTCCGACTCAATTGACGTTTCTGCTTTATCCTGGAACCTCAAAGAATCCGCTTTGAAACTTCTTCTCATCCTCACAGCGGGAACTTTCCAATCCAGTCTCAGTTCTTACTTCCTCGGAGTTGATTTATTTGATTCTCTTGTACATGTGGTTGATGCCTCAGCCACAGCCTCAGCCACCTCAGCCACAGATATTCCCGGTGACCCCCTCATCCGCGCCAAAACCTCGGCTCTGGTATGTCTCGCTCTGCTTATAAACAGCGGCAAACAGCAGTCTGGAAACATCTATGCCGAGCATGTGGCAGCGATGAACGCCGAGCCGACGCTTCTCCGCTTTGCTTACGTCATCGCCGAAATACTGCATTTCTCTACTTACACATACACAACTCTTCCGGAAGATTCCGCCGCTCGTAGAGGATTCTCCGGCTTTTCCCTTTCCGGAATTGCGGCCCTCGTAGGTCTTCGGATGCCCGAAGCGACAACCGACGACCTCCGCCCGGCTTCCGAGCTCCTCACAAGCCGTGCCGCAGCTCAAGCCGCCGCTCGGAGCTCTGCAGGGAACCCGCCGTGGCCTGCCGAGTCGCTGCCGCTGCCACAGGAAGCCGCATTACTGTGTTTGTACGAATTTGTTCATCTCAACCCCGCATTCCGCCACGTGTTCCTTGCAGCTCGGGAATTACCCGTTCCCGTGCAGAATGACGAGTGGCTGTGCCGGCAAATACCTGCGCCTCCTGTAGTGTTTTTGACGCACGTGTCGCACCTGATGGAGCATCGCCGAACCCCGCGGGGTGTGGCTTATGCGCGGCTGAGCCTCCTGGTGCTCCGTGTGCTGCTGAATGCGGCGACAGAGAAGCCGGAAAAGCCGTCGGAGTTTCTGGATGAGGCGCTGAGAACGCGGAAGCTACGGCTTTGTACTAACGGCAGTTCCGGTCTCCCAAAACTACCGACGGAGATTCCCGGAGCTGACTACCCTGGTGGCTCGGCTCGGATCCGCCCGCGGTTCCTTTTAGAAGGCGTTTTGGACTGTTTGCAGGCGGCATTGCGGTGCCATCGTGGCAGCCGAGAGGCGGATGCGCCGTTCTTCCGTTTAGTGGTAGAAGTTTCCCGTGCCGCTTCTGTGTTACTGCGGAATCATCGGGTGGCGTTAGAGTATCATTGGCAGGAAATGTGGCTGACTTTGTTCGGGTTTCTGGCTTATCTGAAGGCGCTGCTGAAAAGCGGGAAAAGCGGGAAGAGCGGGAGCAGCGGAACTGCCGAGAGAGAGATGTGGGGTCTTGTGGATGACAAGTGCCGGTTGCTGTCAACTTTTGTTGTTTTCGGATCAGAAATGACTACAAAAGCTGAACAGTACGATGATTTGATGTACAAACTGCTCCAGGCAACTGATGTTCTGACAGAACTGACCACTTTGAGCCGTCAAGCCTCCTACCGCGCCTCAGAGTACCTACAGTTTCTATGGAGTGTAGCGCAGCAGTTCCTTATGGACGAATCGCTCAACGGGTCGCAAGCGGCGTCGGCGGACGACGTGCTGAGGGTTGTGCGGGAAAAATGCCGAATGATGTCGTTTGAAGAGCTGGCAGAAACTGGTGGCGGCAGCGGAAAAAGCGGGAAGCCGAAGCGATCTCCTGGCTGGTTTGTGCAATCTTTAGAGACCGTGCCGAGATATAAAGAAGCAGCCGAACGGCTGTTTCTAAGGAACATGTCGAATATAGTGTGTGAGGATTCGGGACAGCTTTATGAGTTATGAGGAGCAGAAACGTAAAGATATGGGGAGGTGAAAATTAGGGAGATGATTGAACGGGAAGCGGGTGATGAGAAGAAATATGAGAATAGTGGCATGGAGAAGGACAAAACCTCTTGGTCTATTGTTGACTCCGGGGGAAAACCAACTAGCAAGTACTTCTTCCTGTATTTAGCTTTTCATCTCTATGTTCTGGTCTGCTTTGGTCTTTTCTACTGCTGGTGAAATCTTTGAAGGAAAAGGCACATATTGCTATTCTAAAATTTTTGCGATATCGCTGATCTTCTCCGAGATAACCCTGGAAATTAATCAGTCATGTGTACCACAGTACAATAACTGGGTTAAATTTTGATCGGGTGTTGCATCAGACCAGAATATCATTTATTTGACAGAGAACTGGGAAAAAATAGAGGATTTTACTGTAAACTGTGCATGAAAAGGCTGAAGTATTTGCTTACATATAGTGCTATCAATCTGCACTACCGGTGGTAAATAGCAAAACGGAGTAGTGTTTATGTGAATATCAATAATTTCAGAAGATCCTTATCAAATAATAGTCAAGGAAAAGTACTTGAGAATACTCCATAGTATACTCCATATCACCCATCACCTTCGCTAAGTAAATGATTTAAGTTTTGAGATCCAATAAACTTTATGCACGTCAAATAAGGTTAACAACCTTAAAATTGTCTGCTAATTCCGATTACGTCATCCTTTAAATCTGCTATTGTTGATTATGTCATACGTATAAACCGAGATGAGGGGAATGAATAATCGAGCTCTTCGATCGTTTGCTAGTGCTGATAGTGAAATTTACTTCAACTGCCATTATAAACACACTTTTGCTCCTTTAATATCCATTATCCTCTTAACAAGGTGTCTATCTCTTGCTTTTGGTGAACGAACTTTTAGCATCCCCGCTGGAAAGCCTAGCAGAAGCTCTCTTCTTCTCCGGGATGCAATATGGAATCTTAGGCTTCTCTAGAGCCCATCATCAGCCATTTCGGCATATCCAATGGACCCAGCGGATCCTTTATGTATCTCTAAAGCCACAGAATCGGCTACTCCACAGTTTTGTGCCGGCTGCTGCCAAGGCCAAGAAACCAAGACGGGTGAAAGCAAAGGGAAAGTCTGGTTCGTCTTCAAACTGGCTGGTTCGGGCCAATTCTGATTTCTACACAGCTGAAGCTCGCGCTCTCGGGTATAAATCCCGGGCCGCTTTCAAGCTACTGCAGCTAGATGATAAATATAAACTTTTCTCTCCTGGAATGCGCGTGCTGGATTTGGTAAGTCGTAGGAGAGATACAATAGTGAATAGCTGATTTATTAGGTATCCTTCTTTTTTTTCTTCTTTCTTTTTCTGATCTTTTCTCTAATCTTTTCCCGGGTTTATATTCACTATTTCCGTCCATTTTGGATTATCTACTACTATTTTCCTGTAAATCTTTGTAGTCCTTTCCGTGAGAGTATTGATATCATTGATTTCATCGTATTTTTTTCTTATTTTCACTGTAAAACCCCTTCATTTATTCATCTCCTCCTCCTCTCCGCTGTTTTCTAACACTCTCAGGGTTTTGCCCCCGGTGCCTGGTCCCAAGTAGCTGTAGATCGCACCCTGCCTAACGGTTTAGTGCTCGGAGTAGACATTCTTCCGTGTTCTCCTCCGAAAGGTGCCTCGGCTATTCAGGGGAACATGCTGAGCTCTTCAACTCACGAGATTATCAAACAGTACTTTGCTACTCACTCCTTGCCTGCTGTTCCGTCTGTTCCGAAGGCACAAACGGTATTGGGCCCTGAAGATCACGAAAAACTGCATCGCATAGCGGAAGAAATACTGGAATTAGAGAAAGAAGGGATTATAACTTTCGGCACAGACCATCGACAGGCTATGGAAAAGCTGTTAGAGCGAGCAGAGTTATCGCATTTACAGGATTCCCAGCTGCCTAAGAGAGATCAGAACAAGCTGGTAGCAATAGTGCTTAGAACGCTGGAATTGCTAACAGCTCGACTGAAATCCTCAAAGGAACCTAGAGAACAGCAGGATGCGACAGATTTGTTCCAGGACTTGGAGAGCAGTTTACTGATGTCTCTGTCGAGGAGCAGGAAAGTTGTAGCAAACGAAAAGTCTATCAGTATATCTCCTCTGGCTGTGGGGTCCACTGCGCGGTCTGTTAGCTCGGCAAATTCTGGGGTTGCTGCAGCTTCAGCCACCTCAAACTCGTCTACTGCCACTCTTCCTGTGGCTCAGCCTGTAGACATAATTCTAAGTGACATGTGCGAACCGATTGAATCTCCTTCTGACTATTCTTGGACACGAACGATTAACATGCCATATCTTAGGCTTGCAAATACTACCGGTATTGATTTGAAAGATCATCTGACTAGTGTGGTAAGTAACAGGAGACATTGGAGATATTGAAAGGTGCTGAGAGGTGCTGGAAGATATCGTTTTTGTATTTCCTGCTTTATACTGACCTTCTAGGATCTGTGTGACGCAGCGTTGGTTCTAGCAATTGATTTGCTGAAACCTACGGGCAGTTTTGTGTGTAAATTCTACTCGGGAAAGGAGGATCAATACTTGGAAGCTCGGCTTCGGAAGGTGTTCAACCGGGTATTCCGCGAGAAGCCGAAGGCGTCCCGGGCAGAATCTCGGGAAGCTTATTTAGTTGGGCTGGATAAGAAGGCTGGAGTGAAGAAAAGTGATGTTTTCCGATAAGGGGAAAGACGGTAAGATGGGTTGAAGGTAAGGAGAAGACTGGTGATAGATTTTGAAGGATGCGGACGTGTTTGGAGTGTTGGAGTGTTTGGAGAACTGACAGTTATTAGACCTTCAAAGCAATGCCTGGTAAAGACCTGGGAAGCCTTTTGGCAGTTACGAGCCTTCTTAACTCGGAAAATCCTAACCGAAACTTCCCGATGCTTGACGAATCTCCTCGGATGATCCTAAATTGGGAATCACGGTGGCCAGCATTTCTCAGCGAAGTTTCAAACGCACTAGACGGAACTTCGGCTCTTCTGGGGCTCAAAAGCGTCCATAGATTAGCAACCATCACACAATAACTGTATATAGATGAAGCTCAAGCACAAGAGCTACTAATGACTATTTAATGATATGATAGATATAATCAAAGGATTACACTGGGATACAACGTGCATACCATACCATTCATGTTTTTACTGTAGGTCCTTCTTTTTTACATCATAATCTGGAAGACATAAGCTGGAAGACAGTTGCTTGTATCTCTATGACTCCTCAAATCTTCCGTTGCCATCTCTCAACTTCCGTTCCTCTACATTGCAATTCTTTCCAAATATCCAATAATTTTTCATTGAGTTTCTCCTGCTTTCTACTATGACGAGCTAATCATTCCCCATCTATACGTTTTTCGGTTACAAATATCCTATACGTCTTTAGCATCATCAAATTTTTCTTCCTCCTCATCTTCATCTTCTGCTTCCTCACCTTCCACCTTCCCCCCTTCCTCTTTCTCTTCCTTTTCCTCTTCCACCTTCTCGGTGTCGCCATTGGCCGCAGCTTCCTCCTCTTTAGCTTCCGCTGCAACTTCCGCCGGCTCCGAATCTTCTAAATCCAAAAGCACTTCCGGCACAGCTTTAGCCGGTTTCGGGAAATTCTCCGGAGCAGCAACGGGATCCAACAGTCTCTCACTCAGTTTGCCCAAAGATTTAGAATCCAAATCTTTCTTCCAAGCATCTACGGACTCCTTTACAACGTTTCCGTCTCCAGAATAAGTCAGAGCAAACAAAGCTGACTCAGGAAATCTGCCAGTGTCGGCCAAAAGCGCACGGCAGCCTCCCACATCTCCGGCTGTCCATTTAGCAGTGAAAGCCAAGTTGTATTTCCCAGCTTCTGCTGCTTTCCCTGCAATTCTCTGTAGTCCCTCGGTATTCTGCATAGCAGAGAACACCAGCAACAGAGATTCCAGGTCTTGAGCTTTCTCTAAACACCTTTCAGCCAACTGCATATCCCATGCTGCCAGTGCAGCGTCTCCTAGCAGTTTCCACTTATACTCTAAAGAAGAGATCCCCTTACCAGCTTCTGCTTGCTCTACAATCTCTAAAGCAGTATTCAACTTGCCTATTTGCAAGGCAAGCTCGAATTTATGCTCAGCATCAGCTGTAACTTCCAATGCCAGCTCTTTATAGTCCTGAGCTTCCAGGAACCTTGCTACTCTGGTCTTTTCCGATCTGGGGATCTCCTGAAGCAACTCAGCAGCTGCTTCAGTGTCTCCTCGCAGCATAACAGTCTGATATTCCAGCACTGCTAAAGATAAATGATACGCTGAGACAGATCCGCTCTTATCGGCTACATACACTTTATTATCACGAGGCAGGTACCCAAGGAGATACATAGTAGAATCTCCATGGGCCAAATTGAAACTCTGACCTCCAACCAGGTAACTCAGCCTGTTCGTGGCAGTAGTATAGATAAAACAGTCTCCTACCCACTCACCTGTTCTTACGGTATCAGCTACAGAGTACAATACTTCAAATGCTTCTTCTACGCCTTCTTCTGGGTCTACGGTACCTCTTTTAGCAGCCTCAGCAAATGCTTCCTGGTCAAATCGCAGCACATAAGCTTCCTCGTCAGTAGCAATCAACACTAACTCCCCTGAAGGAGCCCAAAAGACGTCGGTAGCTTCTACATCAACCCTACGAACTAGTAAACCGGTTTCCCAGTCAAAGAAAGCTACAAACCCGTCGCCACGGACTCCCAAAAGCGTCCCACCGTATATTTTCTCTGCGGCATAAGCAAAGCCTACTGGACCGTTCTTTTCCTTGAAATTCTTATACACTCTAATAGTTGAAGCGTTCTGCCTTACAGCGTACTCGTTAGAGTCCTGCGCCCATACAAAATCCAGTGCTGGTCCGTAAGATTTGTTTCTCCAGGCTAAAGCAGTGTAAATAACGTATTCTCCGTCTCCTGTTACGGCTACAAATCTCCCATTAGGGGAATGTTGTAAAGTCGTTGGGAAAATCTCAACGGAACCTAATTCTTTCTGTGGCAAAGCTAACGGCTCTCCGTCTGCCGCTTCCGAGGATTCTTCAGAACTCTCAGCGGGCTTAATCACCGAGGCAAACACTTCTGAATTCCGAGCATACACAATCTTACCAGTAGGATCCATAGAAATAGCCGGTTCCTCTCTTCCGAGTTGCAGTACTACGTGGCCCGCGTCAAACCCGATTCCAATAAGATTTGACCCGCGTCGGAATGCAACACACCAGGCGCGTTCATAGCCGAAATTCATTGACCTTTCCAGCTTATAAGTATTAGCATTCCACAATTTTACAGTAGAATCCTCAGCTCCAGACACGATAAGCGGTAATTCTGGGTGGAAAATAGCAAAAGACACATTATTGGTGTGGCCTTCCATTGTAGCTACGCAGGCTTTCGTTTGGTAGTCCCATACTTTGATATTCCTCGAATCTGAAGCAGTAATAAGGTAAGGCTTATCAGAATGAGGATAATACTCTACGAAATTAAACCCTTTCGTCTCAGCGGACTCCAGAGTGAAGTTTGCTACGGAAGATCCTAAAGACCAGATCTTAATACTTCTGTCAAGGCATGCTGAAGCAAAAGTATTAGGATCTTTAGGATTAATAGCAATACTCATTACATAATGGGCATGTCCTTCATAAATACGATCACAATGCCAGTTTTTCTCCCAATTCCACAGCTTGATAGTCATATCATCAGAAGCAGTAAGCACATATGGCTGACTAGGATGCACGCAGATAGCTCTAATATAGTCTGGATGAGCCTCAAACTGAGCAACTTTCTCTCCAGTATTATAATTATACACTCTTATTTCAAAGTCATCCGATCCCACTACAACCCAGTTCTTTCGAGCAACAAACCTGCCAGCTCTTACAGGGACATCAGTCACGTCGATAGTCTTTACAACGGCGCCAGTTTCGTATGACCATATCTGAATTCTCCCACTATACAGGGTTGTGAGAATCCACGGTTCAGTAGGGTGGAAATCCACGCCTTTCACGCGATCCGTGCGCGCTTGGAATACTTTTTTCACGTCTTCCACTTTCATACTTGCAGCGGGGTTGATGGTGGAAGTCTCGGCTCGGGATGATCCGCCGTTTTATTGATATTTCGCGAGTTGTTAGAAAGATCAGTCGCGCTTTTGGAGCAAGCTGGTTGAATCGTAGGAGAGTCGCTGAGAGGAGATGCGATGTTGGGCTCGGCATGAGTTTCGGGCCAGCTGGACAGGCTGGGCAGGAAAGAGAAATTTCTATGTGTGTTTGTTG